>JBBPBX010033787.1:0-33036 GCA_038048925.1 Garcialebias charrua
TGCTTCACAGCTGCCTTCACATCTGCTCTGGAGCTCATTTACAGCTCAGTGCTGCCACCTGCTGGACACACTCACAAACCACATGCAGGAACATCTGCAAACATCTGGCTTCACCATCCAGCTGATGTTCATCTGTGCACTCTGAGTTCACATTTCACTCTTTTGATCCATCAGCATCATTTTTAGGACTTCTTCTCATTTGCTCATGTTCCATCACATGACCTGTCTGAGGACTTTCCTTTCACTCAGACATGGACAAAACATGATCACCCTTTCATTCATGTCCACTTACAGGACCTGCTGCTTCTTTGTTTGTTTGTTTGTGTAAACAATGCTGCAGGTAAACAAATTGCTCGTTGGAACTAATAAAGTCGTCTGATAGTTGGATTAAATGACAAAACACAAAACAAAGTAAAGATTTCACAAACATGAACTAAATTCAATGTTTTCTTGAAATGATTGGACTTTATAGCTCATTCAATGTAATTATCAGTGAGTTGTAAAACGTGCACGTTATGACACATATGATGTGACTCAGATCAAAGTCAAGTTTTTTGGACTAACAGAACTCTTTCAAGTGGATTCACAGTGACAGATGTTCAGTGTGAGGAGGAAGATCTGCAGCTGGATCTCAGCACGTTTGATCCACAGGAAGAACTCTTGTGGTTCTGAAAAGACCTCCAGCTTCAGAACACAACTTCTCTCACTTTGTGGCTGAACTCATCCAAAGCTAACCAGCATGCTAACGTTAGCCACAGTAGAGCTGAACTTTAGCTGCTGAGTGTTTTCTTCAGCTGTTTTCTCTCCTTTCTGTTCACAGGTTCAGTGTGTTTGCTGTGAGACAGATTAAATGAGATTAGCAGTGAGATTATTTACCACAACCTCTGAAGCCCCGAGGGGTTTCCATGAAGTCCCTGCTGGAAAACAACGTGCACAAATAAGATGGAGTGTTTCTCAGCAACTACAAACTCTGCTTCAATGATCCTGGTGTGAACATGAAGAGAACATCTGGGAGAGTTCATCAGAAGTGTGAGCATCACAACAGCTGCTGATGTTTCACACAAAATGAGGATGAACAGAGAAAAAGAGTTTTTATTCCCTCGTCTGAAGTTGATTTTATTTACAGAGTAAATAACTCCTTTGAAAATATGATGAAGAAGGTTCAAACTGTTGGAAAGCACAAATCCACATGTGGACATTACCTGCTGCTGAAATCAACTAGAGCAACTTCCAGATGTTTTAGTAAAGAAAGAGCTCAGAGTTTTGCTGTTTGGCACAGTTTGGAACATCTGTGGAAGTTGAGGCTTTTTATCTTGTAAAATTCATCAATGAATGAACTTCATTTAGCGCCTGGATCATGATCTGTGCACGTTTGAATCCAGGATCATGATCTGTGCACGTTTGAATCCAGGTGCAGACAGACACGAGGAACTCAGAGGTCAAAGAAGAAAATAGATTTGATGAAAACAAAAAGCTGACGTGGCAGCAGAACTTAGAAGAACAAGAAGAGCTCAGGAAGACACGGAGGGACAGAACATGAACGACTGCAGGAAGCACAATCCACGGATGAGGGACAAACAAAATGAGACATTATTTAAAGGGACACTAACACCTGGGGAGAGACGATGAGGAGCAGGTGAGAGTGGGAGGAGCAGGTGAGAGTGGGAGGAGCAGGTGAGAGTGGGAGGAGCAGGAGCGACTACATGAGGAGAAAACAGAGAAAGATGGAAAGAGAAGAAAAAGACTGAGAGAAAAGTAAAAAGTGTGAACTTGTGTGTGTTTTGAAGCATCAGAGTGTTTCTACCAGATGTGTTTGTGGACGTGGACATTCATGTGAAGCTGCTGCTCTCTCAACCTTAAAGCAGACCAGTAGCTCAGGCCCACATCAGCTACTGGGAGTCTTCCAGACCAGCAGCTCCTCATGGAGCGTTTAGACAAGTCCCTCTTTCTTGTTGAGAGGAGGATGTGGTCATGAAGGAACATGAAGGACTCGTTTGTCTCCGTCTTTGCTTTGTGTCTCAACTCTGCTCCTCTGGAAAACATCTGGAAAACATCTGCACTACACTCTATAAAATGAGGAGTTGCAGGAAAGACCATGAGGTGAGGAGGGAGTTCATTCAGCACTCACTGCTCCTCCACGACTGACTGACTGCATGCACATGCATGGATTTCACTCCTTTTATCACTTTGATCCATTTGATTTTCATCAAAAATATATAGAATATTATTATTATAAGGAAAATATATTGTGTCTAACTAATGATCTAAACTAACCTGAAGTCAGTCAATAATTAATGACTTCCAATGATTTCAAGACTTTTTAGCTGCTTGAATAATTATGACTTCAACTAGTTGATGAATTAGAAACTAACTTTTGAACATTTGAACTCTAGCTGCAGCTGATTGCAGTGATCAGTGTCTAATCTATACTAAAACTTCTAAAGTACATTTTCAGAATTCATGCAAAGACAGCAGATCATAGAGAAACAGTTTTTAAAACACAAAAACATGTCAGAATACAACTTATTTTATGGAGTAAAAGTCAAAGTCAAAGTCAAAGTCAAAGTCAACTTTATTGTCAGATCTGCAATATGTACAGTGCAGGACATACACAGGACCGAAATTGCGTTTCTCTCAGTCCCTCGGTGCAACAGTAAACATCTAAACATTGAAACACTGAAACATATAATAATAGACATAAGCATAAAATAGTAAACCTAACACTGTCCTGAGTTTTTTGCATAGTGGTATAAGAGTATGAAAATTTACACCAACTCTAAAACTAAAACATTAAACATTTAATGAACATAATATTGTCCTGAGTTTTTGCATACTAGTATAAAAAAAAGAGTATAAAAAGTATAACTAAAATAAACTAAAGGTTTCTAGCATTGACATTTGCAAAGTGGCAAAGCAGCGTATGAGTCAATGTACACAGTATATGTATGAGGTAGTAGTTGATGTTGTTGTAGAGGCAAAAAGTGGCATATGCAGTAAGGCACATTGGGCATCCCTAAATAAGACCGTTCAGAGCACACTGTATATGTACCAGCAGTGGTGTAGATATTAGAGTAGTGTAAATAAATGTAAACAGTAGTAATTACATGTAAGCAGTAGTAATAAAAGTAAACAGTATTAATAAATGTAAACAGAGAATGTAAACAGTATTATGATTATAGGCAGTGATGTAATACAGACATTAGTGCAAGTATGAGAAGTAGTGCAAACTGTATGAGCACATGACCGAGAGTTTAGTGATTAACCCGTTTGATGACACAGAGACTAGTGTTAAAAACTTTGTGTTGAGTGATAATATGTGAGAAAGTTTTAGTGAGAAAGTTAGGGCTGTTGATGAGGACTTTTTTCATGAATTATAGACAACTTGTTGTTTCTAAGGTCAGGTGGCTGTGGCGGCCATCTTGAACTGGGTTGACTCAGAAACTTGATCATTTGTAGATGTACATACAAAGAATAAAAAGTGTGAGCTGGAAAACCTGAAACCTGTGAATCCTGCCTAACAATGGAAGAAACATCTGCTGGAACCTGAGAGTCGTCAGGGTTTCACCATCCCTCTGAGGACCGTTTTCAGGGAAACATGGAAGTTCAAAAGTTTTGGACAGATCCCACTCCTCCCTCTTAATGGTTCTTTATCTAGACAGCAAAAACTAATTGAAGTGAAACAATGAAATGTCATCGGTCTTACAGAATTGAATCTAAATTGATTCTTGATGTAAAAACACTAATAATGATGGTGGTCACTAAATGTTTGTTCAACTGTCATCTAAAGGTTCATTTCTGGTTGATTTATGGAACATTTGAACACATGTAAACTAAGAATTTGGACTTGTAGCAGGGCACCAGCAATTTGATGTAAATTTAAGTAAGATTCACAAAACTAGGTCTCAAATTAAAATGTTTTGTTCTATTGAAAATAAATCAGTGCATTCCACTCAAATTATCACCAGGATGCAAACTATTCCACAATCATAAGCTTTATTGCAATCAAAAGTAAAAATAAAATGAAGAAATACAGCAAAATAAAACAAAAACTTTTACATCATCAAGTATGAAATTTGATAATAAACTTTAAACATTGATTTACAGTGGTATTAAACCAAACAGCTTGTTGTAAAAATGATTGAAAACATGATTGAATTATTACAGAAATATTTTGAACAGTAGAAGTTTTGGATGAATTTGTCATTTTAGGAGATGAACTAAATGAAGATGATGCTCATGTAAAACTTATCAAACATCTGACAAAACCAAACATTTGTTGAATCCAATAAACAACACCAAACAAGAGTCAACAGCAGAATAAGATGTTCTGTTTTGTTTTAATAAACAAAACATATTGACAACATATTTTACTCATTGAACAAACTGTAGCCTCAGAAGCATGTGGAAGAACCATACACAGCCACAACAGCCTGGCGCCTCTTCATGCTGCTCACCAGTTTGGTCACACACTGCTGTGGGATGGCATCTCATTCTCTACCAACATTTGTTGCAACTCAGCCAATGTGATTGTTTAGAAAACAACTCCTTGTCAACAACATTCTGCTGTGAAAGAATGCTACATGAGCTACTAATAAATCGACACATTTGCACGACACCACTAGTTAGGCCCGAGCAGCTAAGCGCTGTGAAGGCTTATTGTAATCGTAGTGTTTCAGGCCAGAGCTGAAATTTTTCCGCCAAATGAATTGGCCACCAAAGGCCAATTTATTTGGTGGAAAAATTTCAGCTCTGGTGGTTGCCTGGGGCCCCCAATCAGCAGGGGCCCCGCCCCGGCCAGTCACCTACATCCCTAACATTGCTCCTGCTTGTTAATGTACGTTTAACATAAAAATAATTATAGTTATGATGAAAACGATCATTAAAAACGCAATACAAAAAACGGCCGATTTCTGTACCCCCCTACTAAAATGGACTATTCCATCATGACATCACCCAAAAATCCAGGAAGTGCTGTATGCTAGTTGAGCGAGAAGCGGGAGACAGAGGAGATAGAAAAAAGATTAAGCGAACGCGAAGATACGAAAGCGGAGCGGAAAAACATAAAAAGCGTGAAAAAAACAAAACATATGTTTCTACACTACTGAAAGTGACGTTTTTTAATGGGTCTAAAACTTCATCAACTGCTGATAATGACGGGCGGCCCATAAGTGTGGGGGAACCAACAGGATACAGGAAGAAGTAAATGCCGCCGAGGCAGAGATGAAGATGAGGTATGAGTTTTAGGAATTATTTTGTAGGTTGGGTAAAAGAAATCCTGACAGTAATCAGCTGAGACAACCACTATTTTCATGTTTTCTTTCTGTATCAAAATATTAAAAGATATTCGGCCTAAATCTTCTGACTTAAAACGAGGAGAAATAGAGGGGATTTTATATTTTACCTACTTTAGCTGCTTGTTTATTATATTATTAAAATATAGACTATACATTGAATAGAATACTGTAGATCTAAAATATTCCACAGTTATCTATAAAAAAAATTCACAACCATTTTACAAAATATTTGACTGTTAAAACTTCATCAGGCTATCATTGTTTTGTTATTTGGTCCATATTCCCTCCATTAATTACATTACAAAGCACAACTTATAGCTTTCAGAGTAATGCAAAAAGGTGTTTTAATAATGACTGGTTTGCTTTGGACAGAAATGCCACTGTTGGTTTAAAACAACAGAATCAAAAGGCTAGGATTACTAAATTAAATTGTTATCTAAAATGTAAAAATTGATATAAATGAAAAGTGACATTATTTGAGTCATTTAGTTTACAGTACGTCTTACAGTCTGTGTAAGTCTTAAGGTTTAAAAAGAAGTCAAAACTTTCAGTCTTAATTATGGAAACTTGGATAAATGAGAGCCTTCACATGTATTAAATTTAATAATGTCTTATTTTTCCTTTTATTTCCTCCAACACTAACATAGTTTTTTTCAGGTGCAGTCTTTAAACATGTAACAAGACAGAAGACAACTTTCATAGAAGTCCAGCTGAATAATCAAGGTAATTCATGATCACTTAATGCTGTAAAAAGTGTCTCATGCCTGGACATCTTGCTGTTCATATCGAGCCAGTGTGTGAATTCATCTCAAAGTACCACATCTCAACTACACACACTCACTTTTTCACATTGATCTAACAACTGTTCCCTGTTACAGAATATGTAATATAACGTTAAAAGAATTAAAGTTGTGAAAATCTTATAATTTAGGAAAATATATTTCTACTGTATTGCTCACATCTACCCTCTCTATTCGTTTGTGTTTATTTAGTGTTGTTGAATTTTGGTGTAAGACTTGATTTAGAGCCTTTTATTGCAATAATAAAACATGTTTTGCAAAAAGACTTTAAAGGATAGTTGTACCTTATTAAAGTAGAGAAAAAAGTTGTTTTTATTGTCTAGTTCCCAGTATTAGAGTATGAACATGAAAATCTTTGACCTTCAGGGCAGGGCCTAATGGTACATTTAGGCTGACTTGGGGGAGGGCCCCTTTACAAAGGTTTGCCTGGGGCCCCAAAATGTCTAAGTCCGCCACTGATGGTAGGGGAAACACTGTCTTAAGATAAAATAAACTTTTAATTTTTAGAGATGCATCAATCCGATACAATATCTGGATCAGTACCGATATCGGGAAGAAAAAAAATTATTCTGGATCAGGTACCGCGTTGACAATGTGACCAATCCATGACTGGTCAGATCTATTCACTCTAATTCTATGCTTTGTGCTCTGAGTAATGTCACACACTAGCGAACTGACTGAACAAATTAAAGTTGTGTTGTTGTTACATGTTTGACCAAGCTTGTGAAACTCTTGGTGTGTTTAAGTGTGCTGCTCTGGTGCACCGTTTTCAGTAAATTTGTAATTCAGTACATTCATGTCTGTGTTTAAAAAAACATGTTAAGTTAATACAGCGCTGGGTTTGTAAGCTCTATCATCCAGGTAGACAACAAAAATGACTTAATCATGTAATCTGGACCGGTTTCAGAAACGAGTCCAGATGACATGATTTAGCCATTTTTGTTAAAGGGGACCTCAGATGGGTTTTTTAAATTTTTATGGTATGTCTGTGTGCTATCAAGACCCTGTTCATTGAATTTAATACACAAAATAATTATTAGATAATAAATTATACCCTTTTAAATTCTGCCATTTCTAACTTCCGTTCTAAACGACCAGTTTATGATAATGAGCTGTGAAGTCCACGCCCGTCAAAACTCTGTTTACATTAAGACAAGAAAGTTCATTCTCAATAGTCCAGGTATCAAATCCGCTCATTCTCAATCAGTTCATCTGGACAGTTTCTTGGTTACAGCAAACCAGTTTGCTGTAACCATCTTGGCTACAGCAAACTGGTTGGTCCACTTAAGTTGTTTACTTGGTGGGGTAGCTTCAGTTTGCTTTGGACTACTCTGACTGATGAAGCCCTCTGGAGTGAGGGTGAAACGTTTCTACTAAAAAGAAACTGTCCAGATGAACTGATTGAGAATGAGCGGATCTGTTTACATTAACTCCGCCCTCTGTAACTGCCAGTATCTCAAATCTGTTGTTGTTTTAAAATTAGCTTTTTTTATTACTCGTTTGACTTACTGTTAGTGCTAGCTTAAGATAACTTACCGAAAGCTGTTTGTGCACGCCACCATTAGCTGCTCCTTTTATCATGCCCTCCCGAATCCGAGGCTAAAATTAGCTCTTCCTCCTCCTTCGGTAACAAACAGCCCGCGTAGCTCCGCTAGTTGCATGCGGCGCTTCGATCCGCGGCTGCACATCCAATCCAGACACACACAAAGTTCACCGAGTGTTTCCAGTTAATTTATCCGTATGAGGCAACCTCTGACCGTCACCGGACCCACACGGTCCTCAAAAGCCAGCAGCTCCCTGCAGCCCTCACCCGATCTCTCCGAAACAAAAAAAAAAAAAAGATGCCGTGGCCGGGAAGCGAACCCCGGCCATTTGGGTGCGACACCAGCCATTTATCTCACAGACCCAACCTGGCAGTTGAACAAAAGCAGTCCTTCATCGTATAAGAAACAAATACAACCACCTACTTTTAGAACGCTGGAGTTTTGATTAGATTTTGATGAAGTGAAAGGTATTCTTAAAATAAATAAATTGCTAATCTGAAAAGTATATCGATCAGTGGTGCTTGTACGTTTCAGACTGTCGCCCCGCGAGAGTGTGTGTGTGCACAGTTTCAACGAGACAGAGTTCAAACAAGGTAATAAAACATTCTGGTTTTACTCAAGATGTGCTGCGTGGCTGGAGCAGGGCAAGCCCATAGCCCCCCCGGGGGCTAAATAAATGAATAAATAAATAAATGACCGCCAGATCAGCTCCTAAACTGCTCGGCAACCGTGACGTCTTTTATACTGAAGTGGGTTGAGCCGCACCAGGGGATGCTAGGTGAGGGCTGGACTCAGGTTTGAGGTGGGTTGTGGCTGCGGTTTGTGGAAGTGTGAAACGAACCGTTTTTATCACAGACAAATAAATCTACTTAGAGTAAATAAACCACTGGGTGCATTTTTTTTGGCACAAGGACTGTTTTTTTATGAAGTAAATACCCAAAGTTGAGTAAAAAAAACATTAAAAAGTGAATTTTGCATGTGTGGTCCCCTTTAATTCAGCACTGTTTTTCTGTATCAGATCGGCATCAGATCAGTATCACTCAAGACCAAATCACAGGTATCGGAAGTGGAAAACAAGTGGATCAGTGCATCCCTAGTTAATTTGGTTTACTGTACAGGGAATAGGTTCAAATAAAATAAAAATTAAAGATGTTAAAAAAAACTGATTCTCAAACAATCAGGTGTAGATTTCATCAAATCTAATAACAAAGATTTGGAGGAACAGTCAGAATTCATTCATTCAACCTTTATTTATACAGGCTAGCCTCATTGAGCCACAGGGACTCATTTACAAGAGGGACCTGTCTCACTCACACCCAGGGTCAATTTAGAGTTATCAATCAGCCTAACATGCATGTTTTTGGACTGTGGGAGGAAACCGGAGCACCCGGAGAAAACCCACGCATGCACGGAGAGAACATGCAAACTCCACTCAGAAAGGCTCCCGGACTGGGATTTGAACCAGGGACCTGCTCGCTGAGAGGCAGCAGCTCTACCAGTTGTGCCACCGTGCTGCCACAAAAAGAAATACAAGATACAAATACAAAAAGAATACAGAATGTCAACACATTACAAGTACATAAAACTCCCAATGCTTACTCTGCCTTGGTTCTGATCCTAGTCTTGTTCTAGCGTTTACAGAACCAAACTCAGACAGCTACTATAAAGAACAGTCTCACAAAAGAAAACATCCTCAAGGTTCCTTACAGCCGGGGGGGGGAGATGATAAGCATCTAGCCAGCTGTTACTGAACCATCATTCCACAAACAGTGACATCAAATCATAATAACATACCATTCAGATCAAATGACACAGAATAAGATAAGATGGCTCACACATAAGGATCATTAATGAAGTATCACACATACATACATGTTTCCCCTGACAAAAACATAAAACACACTCAGAATACACAATCTACAGATGTGAACAGTAACTGTGGTAACGGACCACAAACCTCCACACCTCGCATATTATTTAACAACAAACCTGAGAACTGAACACTTCAGTTCTGTGTGACCTCTTGTGGGTCTTTCATAGGTCATGGGACAAATCCTGTACTGGGTTTTTGAGTTTGTGGTAACTCACTGTGGGCAAGCAAACTCTACTTGAGTTAGGTGCAGGATGGTGTCAGGTAATTTTAGCTTCATGTGTAAACGTAGCCTAATACTACAGTAAAGCTGGAGTTTAACCTGGACGGTTCTGACATTGTTTCATCCATATTTTGAAGTTAATGCATGATGTAAACATTATTCAGCTTACAGGAATGACATTGTAGTAATTGTAGGGGAAGGCTTGGTTAGATTACCCATTAACAGATGTTCATGCAAAATAATAGTTATTTTAATATTTTCAGTCAGAAAGTTTTCACACCTATGTGGACTTTCGTGTGTCTGTTTAAATTTGTCTTATGACTAAATCTTTGTCCACAAAGTTCACAAGGAAATGGCTTGTCTCCTGTGTGGACTCTCATGTGTGAGTTTAAATTTGTCTTCTGATTAAATCTTTGTCCACAACGTTCACAAGGAAATGGCTTGTCTCCTGTGTGGACTTTCATGTGTCTGTTTAAAGCATCCTTCCGACTAAATCTCTGTCCACAAAGATCACAAGGAAATGGCTTGTCTCCTGTGTGGACTCTCATGTGTGAGTTTAAACTGCTTCCGACTAAATCTTTGTCCACAAAGTTCACAAGGAAATGGCTTGTCTCCTGTGTGGACTCTCATGTGTGAGTTTAAACTTGCCTTCTGACTAAATCTTTGTCCACAAAGTTCACAAGGAAATGGCTTGTCTCCTGTGTGGACTCTCATGTGTGAGTTTAAAGCTTGCTTCCAAATAAATCTTTGTCCACAAAGTTCACATGGAAACTGCTTGTCTCCTGTGTGGACTCTCATGTGTGAGTTTAAACTTGAATTCTGACTAAATCTCTGTCCACAAAGATCACAAGGAAATGGCTTGTCTCCTGTGTGGACTCTCATGTGTGACTTTAAATGTGTCTTCTGATTAAATCTTTGTCCACAAAGATCACAAGGAAATGGCTTGTCTCCTGTGTGGACTCTCATGTGTGAGTTTAAAGCCTGCTTCCAACTAAATGTTTGTCCACAAAGTTCACAAGGAAATGGCTTGTCTCCTGTGTGGACTCTCATGTGTGAGTTTAAAGCATGCTTCCAACTAAATCTTTGTCCACAAAGTTCACAAGGAAATGGCTTGTCTCCTGTGTGGACTCTCATGTGTGAGTTTAAACTTGTCTTCTGACTAAATCTTTGTCCACAAAGTTCACATGGAAATGGCTTGTCTCCTGTGTGGACTCTCATGTGTGAGTTTAAACTTGCTTCCAACTAAATCTTTGTCCACAAAGTTCACAAGGAAATGGCTTGTCTCCTGTGTGGACTCTCATGTGTGAGTTTAAACTTGACTTCTGACTAAATCTTTGTCCACAAAGTTCACAAGGAAACGGCTTGTCTCCTGTGTGGACTCTCATGTGTCTGTTTAAATGTGTCTTCCGACTAAATCTTTGTCCACAAAGTTCACATGGAAATGGCTTGTCTCCTGTGTGGACTCTCATGTGTAAGCTTAATTGTGATTTGAAAGTAAATCTTTTACCACAGTCATCACAGCTTATTGATTTTGGTCTTGCCTGGACTTTCCTGCATGACTCTACATTTTTCTTCTCTCCAACACATTTCTTATTAAGCAGACAGCTTGAAGACTTCACTCCTGAATGACTTGTCATGTGTCTTTGAAGAGTCTGGTTACTGACATACTGCTTACCACACTCAGAGCAGCTCAAAGATTTGTTGACAGTTTTTACCTCTGATTCAGGAGCCCTGCTCTCCTTCCAGTCTTTCATACTGTCTTCACGTTCTGATTCAGAGTCTGATGAGTTCTTTAGCAGAGAGTCAGGACTGGTCATTTCATCATCCTCTTCATCGTCCTCATTAACATCAGTCTGTGAAGAGCTCGAACTGCCTTTGTGAATCTTTAAATCTGGGTTTCTGCCTGGTAAGATTTTTTTAACCTTCTCACTCTTTAAAGAAACTTTAGTGACCAAAAACCTGATATTGGTCTCCTCCATACTAAGTTGGTCACCCACCAGACTGGTCTAAGGGTCTTTTCTTCCACTTTATGATAAGAGGCTCTGGGTCCTGCTGGTCAACATCAGGCCTTCACTCTTGAGGAGCTTCTTTTAATCAGCTCTAAACAGAGGCAGGAACAACTGAAACACATGAACATTAAGGTTAATGTTACTTCAACACACACACACACACCCACACACACACACACACACAATTTTACCCTCACAATCATCATCTTCTGTCTACATATACATTAATACTAATGTATTACTACAAAAGAACAATTTTAAAGGCAGAAAAAAGTTTTTTTTAAATTCTGAACAAAGGATCACATGTGATAAACAATTTTTAATATCATCCTTCTGAATTTAACAAAGTTAAAGCTTCAGTATGTAGCTTTTTTATGAACATATTTCTTCACTCTGTCACTACCTCCTGACAGACTGATGTTAGCCAGGTAATCTCTGAAAAAAAATTAAAAAAAATATTGTCCCCTTGCTTCTCCAGGTGGTAAATAAGCATTTCTAAAAAGAAAAGGTGACCCGCCATTTTCCAGCCAATAAAAACAGAGTTTGTAACCAGCCAATAAAAACAGAGCTTGAATTTGAATCAGCCAATAAAAACAGAGCTTGAATTTGAAATTTAACAGACCACAAGGGGGCAGAGCCATATATGGCTCTGAGGGGGAGGGATCAGAATGCTTTGCCTGTTGAAAATATTTCTAAGTGCTGATGTTCTACAGAAACTGCATACTGTACTGAACCTTTAAGTAACAGCTAAATCACCCTTCCAGTGCCAAGCTTTAGGCGTTTTACCACTGATAATAAACTTGCTCATTATGAAGTTGCTGTTATAAAAGACAATTTATAAACTTTACTGTTGCTAAAAATACTTGAACATTAAAAACCACATGATTGGTAATTATACAGGCAAACCGCCTATTATTGAGAAGGAGGCATTTATATTTCATAATTATGTTTACGCCGGATGTCCTTCCTGACGCAACCACAGACTTCTGTGTGGAGTAGAGAGCTGCTATCTACGGCTCCCGGAGGAGCAGATGGTGGGGGTTAAGGGCCTTGCTCAAGGGCCCAGAGTGGAGCAAATCAGAGTCAAAGTCAGAGTCAGTCAGAGAATCTTTATTGTCATTTGCACCACATGTGGTACATGTGATGAAACGAGATTATGTACACAGGGTCCCAGTTACATACAACAATAAAATGTAAGAGAAGAACAGTAATAACATCTAAGATATAAGATATGAACAAAGAAAAACATCAACTAAAAATACACTAAGCACTAATATCGTAGAAAAACATTACTCCAAACAGCAGCACAAACATGAGTCTGTATGAGTAGATGGGCACGAATGAACACAGCAACAAGAAAACAGATCAGCAGCAACATGATGTGATATTTTGCAGTGATTATTCTGGTTATTTATTTATGAGTCTAACAGCCTCAGGGTAGAAGCTGTTCCTCAGTCTAGTGGTTCTACACTTGATGCTCCTCAACCTCCTTCCTGAGGGGAGTGGGGCAAAAAGTGTGTGTGCTGGGTGAGGGAGTCTTTCATGATGCAGGTGGCTCTTCCTGCATCTGGAGGTGTAGATGTCTATGATAGTGGGGAGACTGACTCCAACATCTTCTGTGCAGCCTTCACCACTCTCTGTACAGCTTTTCTTTCTGCAGCTGTGCAGCCTCCATGCCACACGTTGATGCTGGAGCACAGGATGCTCTCCACTGCACACCTGTAGAAGGAGGTGAGGACTGAGCTTCTCAGACCAGCTCGTCTCAGCCGTCTGAGGAAGTAGAGTCTCTGATGACCTTTCTTGATCAGGCTGGTGGTGTTGTTGGTCCAGCTGAGGTTATCATTCATGTGTACATCCAACTTGTAGCTTCAACTTCAACTTCAACTTTATTATTAGGTCCCCGAGGGGCAATTCATTTACAGCAGGTAATGGTAATAGTGAGACAGCCAACAAATTCATTCATACAAAGTAGAATATTAAACAGGATAAAAGAATAAAAAAGTACCTCCATTACAGATTAAGATACAAGAGACATTTCAGAAGGTACAACTTAAGAAGAGCAAATAGTTCATCCTTAAAAACATTCAGTAAGATTCAAAATAATAATACATAGGAATGAGATAATCTTTAAAACAATTTTTTGTTTAGAAATCCAATGACAAGGGGGATAAGGGAGTTTTTTAATCTGTTTGTTCTACACTTTGGTAGGCCGTATCTTCTACCTGAAGGCAGCAGATTAAACTCAGCGTGTAGGGGATGAGTGGAATCTGCCAAAAAAAATTAGCCTTAGATATAGATCTGGACTTATAAAGATCCAAGATGTCATTCAATTGAATCCCTATTATTTTCCCGCATTCTTTAATAACACACTGTAAACGATTTCGGTTTTTCAAGTTCATCAGCCCAAACCAACAAAGAAACGAAAAAGTGAGAACAGATTCTATAAAACAACTGTAGAACATTTTCATGAAAGTACAGTCAACATTTAAACTCCTTAGTTTCCTGAGGAAATGCATCTTTTGATGGGCCTTTCAACAGATTACATCTGACTGAGACTCAAATTTCAATTTATTATCCATCACAATGCCAAGATATTTATATTCTTGTACCTCTTCCACTGCCTGACCATAAATGGTAACAGGAGGGAGAGGACCAGAAGACTTCCGAAAGTCTATGCTCATCATTTTAGTCTTATGGTACGTCCACACCAAACAGCGTTTTAACTGCAGGAGCGTCCAGTTTACATGCAAAGTCAATGGGGGACGCGCCTCCAGGCGCGTCTTGGCGTCGGGCGTCACATCACGTGCGTGTTGAGCGTGCTGGAAAGCGTTTTCCGTGCACGTGAACCCGCGTCAGCCTCCAAAGCACGCCTTGAACATGTTGATGATTTCGCCGTTCAAACGCCGTTCAACTCTCCCTGATTGGTTGGTGTGTCAACCAATCAGGGAGAGTCGGGGGGAGGAGGGGAGAGAGTCTGCTATGTGACGCGGAAACGAGGGGACGGATATTGCGCAACTGTGTGACGTATTGTTTGTGGGACACAGAAAAAACCTGCGAAGTCGTGTAATATGGAAGAGAAACCAAACGTTTTCTGTTACAAATAAAGTCCAGTTGATCTTGTATTGAACGCCTTTTTGATTTATCATGTCCTGGACGACTGAGAATCTTCACCAGCATATGGAAGAGAAACTGATTGTAGCTGTGTGTTCGCAACAAGTCCTTTTGGACAAGTGGCATGTGTCCTAAAAAATCTGTGCTCCTCCATTGTCCCAGTTGATCAACAAGTGTGTTCCAAACTCTAAAACATTTGTAATATACTGTAAACTTAACAATATGTAATCAATCAATTCCAATCAAAATATCAAAGCATCTTTATTTGAATACTGTAAATGTTACATGTCAATGAAATTGTAACAGTTTAAAAAAATGAAAGACTGGTGTTATTTGTAGAAACAGAAAAACATATTACTAAATCTGCAGTTATGTATGAAATATAATCTTAAAATATCATCACTGGGATCTTAACGATGTGCTTTAATCCTTTGTTAGTTTGACTGCTCCAAACATGTAACAATAATTAAAAGTAAAATTTGGCCAATAGCTCAGGTAAAAATGCTGACCTGTAGAACATTTCTACATTTTTCACTGCTTCTGTAAAGAACTCACCATCAGACACAATCCTCTGAATAAAGTAATCTGACCCAGACCCACACCATGAAGTCACAGTAGTCCTGCTCCATCACAAACAACTGAGCTTGTACCTGTGGGACGTCTGCTTTAGTTCATAGAACCTGTATGTATTGTCAATGCAGGACTGTTTTTTTTTTAACTATGGCACAGAAGACTCCAGCATCTTCGGCACAATGTGGGCATTTCATTTTCAAAACACCATAGTCACAGCAGGTACAGGAGAGCGTCCAGAGAAGCTCTGAGGTGTGTCCGGCTGCAGTTGATGTCTGGAGTCACAAACTGATGCTGCAGTTCAGCGATGGCCTCATATGTCTGTCTGGCTGTTTTCACATCCCCATCTGACAAACAACAAAAAAATTATTGTTACAATCTCCTCTAAACATTATCCTTTGCTTTTATGTGTAATTTTCAAGTTTTGAGTGTTTGTGTCATGACATACTTGTGCAGTGACCACACATTACTTGTCCCATCCTTCTCCAAGGACACCCACGGCTTTAGAGGATCTTTATACTGTACAGGAACTGACTGATTAACCTGAAATGATACACATTACACATTAATACAGGCCTATAGGCCTAAGTGACAAATTTCCAGATTTGTTCCCATATTTATAAACCACTTTTGGACTGAGATATGACGATTTCCATTTATTCTGACTGAACCAAACAAAAACAAAAACAGATGTACAGTACTGTACTTGATTGCAGCAGAGTACTAATAGTTTATGGCATTAGGTTGGCAGTTGTATCACATAATATGAAAATGTGGCTATAATGATAAATTCAAAGAAGTTCAAGACAAAAACAATTGGACTTTATTTATTATACTATACTTTAGACTTTTTTTTTCTTCCTTGCACTTTTTAGAATTTACCATGTCCTGGATGACTGAGAATCTTCACTCGCTATTAATGACTCAAACGGCCTGCCATACTTTCCCAACCTTTCTGCTCTCTGCTTGAAGCCGTCAAAACAGCTGCACCACCTCGGCGAATTTTACTATTAAAGTGCATTTATTAAGCAAATGATAGACTGACACACACCTCTTCTATTATTTCGAGCTAACAACTAATGTTTAGGTACTTTTATTGTTAAATTTCAGAGGAAAACGAGCGCATTCCTCCTTCCTGGTTCTCTCCCTCTGCGCGCGCGTGGCTCTCTGTCCTCTGTTCACGGAGCACCAAGCAGCGAAACTATTTTAAATAAAGCTGATTTGACCATTAAAGTATATTTATTAAGCAAACGTTAGACTGAGACACGTATTTTTCTTCAGAGAAAGGGGCCGCTCCTCCCTCCATCTTTTTTTTTTTCTTTTTTCAGAAAAGCCTCTCGGCTGTTGCTGAAGCTAGTCTCTGGTGTTTTTTCAGTCCAAAAACGCTCAGAGAGTTGCATGACTCACTGGAAATATGCTTAAAGTTATAAAACACTCACCATCTACTATAGACTCCAGAAGAGAAGTGGCTGTGTCAAGGCCAGTCTCTCTCCCACTGTTGGCTGGGCACTTTGCATTTCCTGGAAGACCGACTCTTCTTCTTCTTCTTCTTCTTGGCGGATTGCAAACAACGTTCAGGTGCATACACCACCTACTGGAGAAGACTGAATCTCCGCCCTCCGACCTAGGAATACGCCCCCTGACCAATCAGTGACCACACTGTGATGATGTCATAACTGGACCCAACAAGAACCGGACCTTTGTACCTCAGTGAGGCAGGCACCAAAATAGGACCGGTTTCACGTGAACAGGACCCTGTGGGTACACCCCATAACTAGTTGTTAACTAGTTACGAACGAGCCCGAACGAGCGCGAACAGGACCTGTTGATAAGAGGCATTAAGAGAACCTTATATTGTATTAATTGTAAATTGGAGATTCTAGTCAATTTAAAAGTATTTGAACATACTTGAGACCAAATTTTTTGTTCAAAGTTAATTGATAAATCTGACTCCCATTTTTCAACAGGTAGTGCTATCGAGTCATTGATTCTAGACAATTTTTTGTATATTTTAGATAATAATTTGGGTGGTTGAAAATTAATAAACTCTAACACACATGTTGGTGTTTCCAACAATGTTTTATTAAGCTTAAATTTCTTTTTTACAATTGACTTAATTTGTTGGTATTGTAGGAAATATTTATTATCAATGTCATATTGTATTATTAATTTATTAAATGGAATAAAGTCTATACCCTCAAATATGTGTTCCAGACATTCAATACCTTTCATTCTCCAACCTGGGAAATTTAACATATTATTTTCTTGTTGAATGTCAGGATTGTTCCAGAGAGGTGTATGTCTACATGGGAGTAGTGAAGACTTTGTCATTTTCAGATACTCCCACCATGCTGTCAGAGATGAGCTAATATTGATGCTCTTAAAGCAGACATGTCTTTTTAAATCTGTACTGATAAATGGTAGATCTGAAATCCTAATATTATTACATAAAGTTTGTTCTATATCTATCCAAGTTTCATCTAGTGCATTCGGTTTTAACCACTTTGATATATATTGTAACCTGTTGGCTAAATAGTAGTAATAAAAGTTTGGAAGTTCTAATCCTCCGGTATCTTTAGTTTTCTGTAATGTTTTTAAACTAATACGTGGAGTTTTATTTTTCCAAAGGAATTTAGATATAGAAGAGTCCAGGGACTTAAACCATTCAGTTGAAGGTTTATTTGGAATCATTGAGAATAAATAATTTATTCTCGGCAGCACCATCATTTTTACTGAGGCAACTCTTCCCATAAGTGATATGGGTAGAGATCTCCATCTAGTAAGATCGTCTTCAATTTTCTTTAATAGTGGGATATGATTTAATTTTATTAAATCCTCCAATTTAGGAGAGATATTAACACCTAAATATTTAATGTTACCTGATTGTAGTCTTTCATTAAGAGAATTATTAAACACGCAATTTATTGGAAGAACTGTAGATTTTGTCCAGTTTATAGAATAATCAGAAACTTTTGAAAATGAGTTTATTAACTTGATAACATTGGATATTGAGTTTCCTGAGTTCTCAAGAAAAAGCAAAACATCGTCAGCATAGAGACTAATTTTATGTTCTGTGTTTCTACCCTTTATGCCTTTAATATCAGCACTTTGCCTTATTGCTGCTGCTAAAGGTTCAATAAAAATAGCAAATAATGCTGGTGAAAGTGGGCAACCTTGCCTGGTCCCCCTCTGTAAACAGAAGCTTGAAGATAATTGATTATTTGTCCTGACGCACGCTGTTGGTGAACTATATAATATTTTTAACCAGTTAATGAAGTAATTCCCAAAACCAAATTTATTTAAGGTAGCAAATAAGAAATTCCAATTCACTCTATCGAAAGCTTTTTCAGCATCTAAAGAAAAAATAGCTGTTTCAATATTTTTAAAATACGAATACTCTATTACATTATATAATCTGCGAGTGTTTGTGTTCGAGTGTCTTCCTTTTATGAATCCGGTTTGGTCTGGATGTATAATAACAGGAGTTATCTTCTCTAGTCTTTTTGATATTTTGGGCAGCACGGTGGCACAACTGGTAGAGCTGCTGCCTCTCAGCGAGAAGGTTGCCGGTTCAAATCCCGGTCCGGGGCCTTTCTGGGTGGAGTTTGCATGTTCTCCCCGTGCATGCGTGGGTTTCCTCCGGGTACTCCGGTTTCCTCCCACAGACCAAAAAACATGCTTGTTAGGCTGATTGGTGACTCTAAATTGACCCTAGGTGTGAGTGTGAGAGTGGATGGTTGTTTGGTGTGAGTGAGACAGGTCCCTCTTGTAAATGAGTCCCCGTGACTCAACGAGGCTAGCCTGTATAAATAAAGGTTGAATGAATGAATGATAAGACTTTACAAATTATTTTAACATCAACATTAATAAGAGAGATTGCACGATAACTGGTAGGTAATACTGGGTCTTTGCCTGATTTTAATAAGAGACTAATATTGGCTGAATTCATATGTGTTGGTAGCCTGCCATTTCCTTCTGACTCAAGTAGCACTCTATAGAATATCGTAGTGCTGGACGATAATTCAATAACGATAAATATCGCGATATACTTTTATTCAATAACGATGATATGAAGTTTAAGCATATTTTCGATATTTCGATAGGATTTTACAACGTTTCACTGACGTTTTTCTGTTTCTGTTCGGGTTGGAGCGGCTGCTTCAACAACCCGCCCGGACAGAAAAAGCTGTGACACAAAACGTGCGTGGTGACGTCGTTGTTACGCAGCGCTCACTCCAGCAGCAGGCGTTAGCGGTAGCAGGCTAAAAGCTAAGCTAGTCTCCAAAGCGCGTTAAGTTTTCGCTTCAAAACGAGTCAAACGAGTGCTCATGACCGTCAGAATGTGACTGAACAAAGTTTCACAAGCGAAGAGAAAGCAGACGACATCACTGATGAGAGGAAAGACTAATTCGTCGGTGTGGACGTAGTTCGGTTTTGTTAAACTGCAGGTCTCATCTGCAGCGAGTCTTACTCGGTTTCTTTATTTTGCAAAACGTGACAAAGTCGTTCTAACTAGCGGTGGGAACATCTAACTTGTTTAATCTGAAGAGTTTCCACTCGATATAATATGAGAGTCAGAAGATGAAGAACAATAAAGTTTGAGCCAACGTTTCCCTGAAACTACAACGTAAACAAACAGCCCCAGCAGCGCTGCATGTTTTTTTATTCAAAATAAAACAAATTCATCAGAAGAAGAAAAAACACTGAATGAAAATGTGCAGAAAGACGAAAATAGTGTTTTAATATCTGCCCCTTGTTTAAAAAATACAAAATAACTACAAACAAACAACCTTCACTTCACCTGCACCACACTAGCCTGGTTTAAACCAGACCCTTGTCCTTCACTTCGCTTTGGACTAGGGAAGTGAAGGGAAATGAGAATTGAGCGGAGCTGTGCAGGAAGGCGAGGGCCAGGCTAGCACCACACCTTCCCAACAACTTTGATTTAATCATATTTTAAAACATATAAATAGTTTTAGAAATGTTTATGGTGATATCAAGTCAACACAATCCTGTTTCCTGATTTACAACTCAGCTCCTTCAAACTAGTCCTAAATGGAGGTTTTACAAACATTTACATTCCCTTCAGGGTTTAATAACTTTAAACAAATTTTTATTTAATATTTGGGGGGTAATTTTTTTTTCAGTTTTATACATGACTTGTAAAATACTATGTTTAACCAAATCATAAAATTTTAATAATTTAAACTGATGAAATATTTGTTGGGTGACCATAGCACTTCCTACTAATAATTCTTGTAGCTCTTTAAAAACAAAACAAAAAAAAACAGGGTTTGTAATAGTTTTACATGCTTTTCCCCAAACTTCAATACAACAGATTAAATATGGAACAATTATTACATTATTCAATATATTCAAAACTTTGTCATTCAAAAACTATTTTACTTTATACAGTAATGCAATTGATTGTTATTTTTATTCTTAAGTAATTTCCATGAGATTTCTATGTCAGCTTCTTATAAATAACAACACCCACAAGTTTTATTTAATTAACTATGAATTTCAATGCTGTAAATTTTAAAGATGTTTAAAGTTAAAACTATTAATATTGACACAGTTGAGAATTTTATGGCAAGAAAGTTCATGCTCAATAATCCACGTACCAAATCCAATAATTTTCAGTCGGGTCATCTGGACAGTTTCTTTTTTATAGAAACTGGATGGAGGATGGAGGGTGAAACGTTTCTATAAAAAAGAAAGTGTCCAGATGACCCGACTGAGAATTATTGGGTTGAGAAGTTTATGTTTATTTGATGGTGATTTCCATCTTTTTGGAGGCTAAATACAAATACAAGGAGAACATTAATTTATTTGTATAGTTTATAGTTTTTTTTTAGGCTTTTATATTGTTTATATCAATATCGAATTATATCGATATCGACCGAAATTAAGAACTATATCGTGATAAAAATTTTGGCCATATCGTCCAGCCCTAGAATATCGGTTCCAGTATATCCCAGAATTCTTTATAGAATTCCACTGGATAGCCATCAGGACCTGGAGATTTCTTATTAGGCATGCTTTTAATTGCTTCATGGAGCTCATCTGATGTTAATGGTGAGTCTAGTTTTGATGATTGACTAATATCTAGTTTTGGAAGTGTTACTTTCTCCAAGAATTCATTAATATCCTCATTAGATGGATTTATTTGTGGAGTGTATAGAGTTTTATAGAAATCTTTAAAAACATTGTTTATTTTTCCCTCATCATGAATTATATTTCCATTTTTATCTTTAATACCATATATAGATGTTTTTTCTTTGTTTAATTTGAGTTGATTAGCTAAAAAGCTCCCTGATTTATTACCGTATTCAAAATTATCTAATCTAAGTCTTTGTATCAAGAATTTATTTTTATTATCAATATATTCATTTAGTTCTAATTTTAATTTGCGTAGCTTTTGCTATGTTTCCTCTCCTTGTAGACCTTGCAATAGCTTAATGGATTTCTCTAATTCCTCAATACGTTTATTTTCTTTTTATTTGTTGAATAGGATATTATTTTACCTCTCATGACTGCTTTCCCAGCCTCCCAAAGCGTACTTGCTGATGTTCCTGGCAATTCATTAAACTCTAAGTACGATGCCCATTCTTTTTTAAAGTATTGCAAAAATTCTTCTTCTTGAAGTAGTGATGTATTTAATCTCCAATTTATATTTTTTGTTGTTTCTTTTTTATTATCTAAATTTAGAGTAACTGGCGCATGATCGCTGACAGCAATAGGGTGTATTTTAGTGTCTGAAATGTTGTTCAGCAATGAATTGCTTACTATGAAATAATCAATACGAGAATATGAGTGATGCACATGTGAAAAGAAAGAATATTCTTTGCTATTAGGGTGAAAAGCACGCCATGCATCGCAGAGCCCATAATCATTCATATACTGTTTAAATATATTTATAGATTGCCAACTGCGTTGAGTTCCTACTGCATTCAGTCTGTCTATTTTGTCATCTAAACCAAAGTTGAGATCACCTCCCATCACCAGTGATGAATCTGTGTGATTTGATAGAGTGAAAAAAAAGTCATGAAAAAAAGCTGCGTCGTCTACATTCGGCCCATATATGCTAACAATACAATAATTTTGGTTGAATATTGATAACTTTAACATTATATATCTACCGTTCGGGTCTATTACCTGATCTAATACTGTGAAGTTAACATTTTTATGTATCAAAATTGCTACCCCTCTTTGTCTTGAATTATAGCAGGCTGAGAATACATTAGGAAACTCAGGAGTTTTCAGCTCATCCAAAGTTGAGGCTAATTTGTGAATTTCTTGGAGTAATACAACATCTGCCTTTAATCTTTTAATCTGGTTAAAAATTCTATATTTTTTAGATTGGCTACCGGCTCCATTAATGTTCCATGTGACAAACCCTAAGGTACCCATACCTGTGCTAATGATAATATAGCTAAACCACACCCATTGTCACAAATACAAAAGATAATAATAGATCCAGACAAAAACATATTCCTTAAGGGTTAATTATATATTGAATCAGGGAAGTTTTCATTTATGAAGTAAATGTACGGATATATAAAGATGAATGTGAACCCCTGTGCTTGTGCTCTGACAATTGTTAATTTAGAAAAATATAGACAGAAAAACAAAGAGAGATGATATACCGGTTCCGGTTCTGTGAGGTGCGGAGGTGTTATGAGCTGCTGCTGAGGAAAACTTTAAACCTGTGCGTGAGTATGACTATAAATCATTGGTAAGTCCATATTTATTTAAATACATTTATATAATTAAATGTAAGGTCATAAAATAAGGGATACTAAAATTTAATAACGATTTATTTTTTCGCTGAACAAAGCTGGACGGGGAAACTTTGAAGAGCCTAGAATTGTTTGTTGACGATTATTTTGAAAAGCTAGTCATGAGCAAAACCAGTACATCCGGCGCTGCTAGCGAGTCAGCTAATGCCCCGTTAGCTAAACGACACCGAGAGGGTAGCTCAGATAGCTCGACAGAAACGTCCGCGGACAATTCAGGCTTCACGGCTATATTGGAGTCAATAGACAAGAAGTTGTCTAGCTTAGACGCCCGGCTGGCTTTGGTAGAGGTGTTACACAAAGAATTCCAGAGTTTGAGAGAATCGCTCGAGTTCAGTCAACACCAGGTAGCATCTCTAGCTAAAGAAAATACGGAGTTGAAGGGGACCGTGAGACAAATAACAGACCAGATTACGCAGCTTTCTGGCGATAATAAGAAAATGAAAGAGTCATTGTTAGATATCCAAGCTAGAAGCATGCGGGAAAATCTAGTTTTTTCTGGAATTCCGGAGAAAACGGAGGAGGATCCGGAGGCCTCGGTCCGGGCCTTTATTCAGAACCAGCTAAAGTTGCCGAGTGACACTGTCAAATCGATCACTTTTCATCGAGTTCACCGCCTGGGAGGTAAAAAACCTGAGAATACTACTAGGCCACGGCCAATAATAGCTAAATTTGAACATTTCAAGCAAAAAGAACAGGTTAAAAGCCGAGGTAGGGAACTTCGTAACACACATTTCAGTATGAACGATCAATTTCCTGTAGAAATTCTGAATAGACGGCGCATTTTATTCCCAATAAGAAAGAAAAATATTAGCGAAGGAAGAAGAGCTAACATCTCGGTGGATAAACTCTACATAAACGGTCAGCTGTTTAGAGATCCAGAGGCTACTCCTTGGCTGTATTAGCCATATAATCAAGGTAAGAATTATTTCGGTTGCTAATATTAATTGATATTATTAAATATAGTATTTATTAATATTACTTACTAGGGCTGGGCCATATCATATCGTTTACGATAATACCGGTAAAAATAGCTTGCCCGGGCAAAAAAAAGATATCATGATATGCTAATTTCATGACGTGATACATAAGGACGCCCCGCCCCCCAACCGAGCTCTTCAATCTGAACTGCGCACCCTCCTTCCACCAGTCCGTACTGGTGCTAAAATGATAAAAACAAACCGCGCGTCATGTCAGCTTCTGTCCCCTGGCTGCTCTGAACAGCAGGTAGAGGATCAAATGCCCCCACCCGCCCCCACACCCCACTGAGCAGCCCGCGCTGCGGGCTGGTCTCCCTCGCTCTGAAAACTGTCTCTACAAACACGCGCAGCTATCCACGAACCAAGAGAAAACCACAGTGAAGTTATTTTCAAGTTGGAAGTTGGATATTCGAGCTCCGTGTCTTCATCGGTGCGTTGCTCTCGTCAGTCCACTTCATGGAGTCTGATTTCGGGCAGCCGCGCTGAGTCTGCCCCTATTCAGAGACGTCATGGTTCACTTAGGGACCGTCAACAAATGTTCGACCGTGTCACTCTTTAGAAACAAAGAATAATATATTTTACATGGAGAGTGATTTAGGAAACTACACCTGAACTTTAGTTTTTGTGGTGGTTTTTGTTTATCAATCAATCAATCAATCAATCTTTATTTATAGAGCCCTTTTCAGCAGCCAGAAGGTGCACAAAGTGCTGAACAATACAGAAATAAAACAAACAATAAAAAATAACAATAAAAAACAGCCAGTTAAAAATTAAAAACAATTTAGACCTAACAAGAATGTCAAAGAACTACTAGGTATTAAAAGCCTAAAGATAGTCCATTATATTTTGTGCAGACTTTTTCAATCTAAATAACAGATCTTTTTTATTTTTTATTTTTATACTGACTGAATACTTTACTAAATAAAGTAATTTCAGTCAAATTAACCCTTGTTGTTTTTAAAAAATGTATAATACTGCAAAGCAACATGTTAAATTAATTTTGTCAAATAAATAAATTTGATTTCTTTTTTTTTTTGGGTTATATCACGAAATTTATCGTTATCGTGATATCGCTCTGAAATATCACGATATAATTTTTGAGCCATATCGCCCACCCCTATTACTTACCAGCTATATTTATTTTCTTCAGCACAGCTCGGTTGGTGGGGTCACACAGATCGTGGTGGTACACAAGGTGTGATGGCACATGATGTGGTAGGAGGGTTCTTTTGTTATTTTTTCTTACCCTCACTGTTTCTACAACATCCTGAAGAACGAGCAATAAACACAGCAACTTAGGGAAAATTACATGGATAATGTTCAACTGTGGGGGGCCTTTATTTTGAAATTCCACAAGAGATCTTGGTGACATTGGTGAGCAACATCTGGAGATGTTCTACAGTCAGCCTGAAGTGAGACTGGTCACTGGAAACTAATGGTGTAGTCACACCAAGCAGCATTTGAGCAGCAGGAGCGTCCAGTTTACATGTAAAGTCAATGGTGGACGCGCTTCCAGCCACGTCTTGGCGTCTGGCGTCAGGTCGCGTGCGTGTTGAGCGTGCTGGGAAGCGTTTTTCCGTGCACGTGAACCCGCGTCAGCCTCCAAACCGTGCATTCAACATGCTGAAGATTTCGCGGTTCAAACTTTCAAACGCCGCTCAACTCTACCTGATTGGTTGGTGTGTCAACCAATCAGGGAGAGTCGGGGGAGAAGAGAGGGGGTCAGGGGGAGAGTCCCTATGTGACGCGGAAACGAGGGTGCGCGCGCACTCTGTGACGTATTGTTTGAGGGACACAGAAGACCCGCGAGGTCGTGTACTATGGAAGAGAAACTCACTGTAGCTGTGTGTTCGCGACAAGTCCTTCACGACCAGTCAAGTCTGCTCCACAGAGACGGAAATAAAAAGCTCCTTGCCTGGCGGAGTGCAGTGAGGACTCGGTATACCGGTAAGCTCCTCCCACACACCCAGCAGCTGTTTCGCGTTCTGGCGTTGAGCTCTGAACACGCTGCATTCACAAGTGCGTCCACTTGCGTGCGTGAGGAGCTTTTTGGGGGTTGAAAAGCTGCTCTGTGTGACTACACCATCAGAGTTTTGTTTTAATATTAATGGAAACTTCAGGGAAAACAATTTAACTTTCTCACATAATGAACATACAAATAACCACAAAACAGAGAAAAAAGTTAAATATTATGGATCCATATTCACAGGAGGACATTAAAAATCATTTCTGAACATAGACCAGCAAGAATGACTTCAATCATCTAGAGTCAAAACATGAAAAACACATTGAAGTTTTTTATTTATTTAACTTAGCAACACAAAAAGTTCTCTACTCTTTGGATATGGGGGCGACATTCAAACTTTTAGTGGAAACAGCTGAGCAGGAATGTTGGTCCCATTACAGCTTCCAGTGCTAACATGTGTTTTATGAACAGAGATTGTACCAACAGGAGACACACATCAGCTTTTATTTTGAAAGAACCTCGCAAGAGTGACTATCTAATTCATGGTGTTAGCGCGTGCACAACCAAACCGCGTGAGCGCTGACTTTTTGAAGTGGAGGCTGCTGGACCGAAGTATAATATTGAACAATTTTACTAGAAATTACAACCATACCTGTTAGAGAACAAAAATGTGGTTGGTGGAGGTCTGACGTGAAGCTCCTGCTCCTACACAGAAAAACACACACAGTCACGAGACTAGATTATCCAAGCACGCGACAACAAGACGTAGCTGCTAACAGCTATACATGCTAAAAGCTACAGATGCTAACAGCTACACATACTAACAGCTACACATGCTAACAGCTACAATGCTAACAACTACAGATGTTAACAACTACACATGCTAACAGCTACACATGCCAACAGCTACACATGCTAACAGCTACATATGCTAACAGCTACACATGCTAACAGCTACAGACGCCAACAGCTACAGATTGCTAACAGCTACAGATGCTAACAGCTACAGATGCTAACAGCTACACATGCTAACAGCTACACATGCTAACAGCTACATATGCTAACAGCTACAGACGCTAACAGCGATACATGCTAACAGCTACACATGCTAACAGCTAAACATGCTAACAGCTACACATGCCAACAGCTACAGATGCTAACAGCTACACATGCTAACAGCTACACATGCCAACAGCTACAGCTACAGATGCTAACAGCTACACATGCTAACAGCTACACATGCTAACAGCTACAGATGCTACAAGCTAAAGATAATAACAGCTAGACGCCAACAGCTACACATTGCTAACAGCTACATATGCTAACAGCTACAAATGCTAACAGCTACACATGCTAACAGCTACATATGCTAACAGCTACAGATGCTAACAGCTACAGATGCTAACAGCTACAGATGCTAACAGCTACAGATGCTAACAGCTACAGACGCTAACAGCGACACATGCTAACAGCTACACATGCTAACAGCTACACATGCTTTACAGATGCTAACATCTACACATGCTAACAGCTACAGATGCTAACAGCTACAGATGCTAACAGCTACAGACCCTAACATTTACATATGCTAACATCTACATATGCTAACAGCTACAGATGCTAACAGCTACATATGTTAACAGCTACACATGCTAACAGCTACAGTTGCTAACAGCTACAGATGCTAACAGCTACAGATGCTAACAGCTACAGACGCTAACAGCTACAGACGCTAACAGCGACACATGCTAACAGCTACACATGCTAACAGCTATACATGCTAACTACAGATGCTAACATCTACACATGCTAACAGCTACAGATGCTAACAGCTACAGACGCTAACATCTACATATGCTAAAATCTACAGATGCTAAAATCTACAGATGCTAACAGCTACAGATGCTAACAGCTACACATGCTAACAGCTACAGATGCTAACAGAGTGTAGGCACTTGGACATCCACTCTAAACGCTGCTGACCGCAGCCTAGCTTGATGACGTCACAGTTTTTAAAACCCGCAATTCCTAGCATTTGCAAAATGCACATCAGGGTGTCTAACTCTGTATGAAATCGAATGGAAAGGTTTACATTTTGATTTTGGAGACCTGTCAAAACGATCTGAATTGTGTCTGAAAAAATCTGCTCAAAATTCAAAACGTGCTCGATTTTCAAAGTTCACCTTGGGTTTCACATGCAAAATTCACTACCAGCGTAACTTCATAGGTGAGTAAAAACGTTTTATAGCTGTAGTTTATTTATTAAATATCATTTTGACAAAGTTTTATGCCGATCTGAGCTTCCGCACCCCCATTTTGGACCTCCGCCAGTTGTGAGTGACGTCGATCTGAAACGGGTTGTCAGCAGCTCCCTCCACCTCCGGAAAAAAAAAAAAAAACATCCCTCCACGTCCGGAGAATAATTCCTTTCTAAACAAACGTGCAAGTTTTACTGTCATTAAATTACTTAGACTGGTTTATTTATGTCTTAGAATGTTATTTTGGGGGAGTTCTCATTTTAATATTGTTTAATTATGAAGGATTTATTCATTTTAACGAGTGTACTCTCAAACTAACTTTGGGTGGGCTCTCTGACGTTTCTCTCAGTATGCTGCTTTCTGATAGGTTGAGATGAGCTGCCACACATGAAGTGAAACCATCTCTTACCTGATTGGTTGGTTGTGTGTTTGTTTATTTAGAAAAAAAAAGCATATAGCAAGTTTTTTATCATTGTCTTGCTTTAACTAATTTTTTTTTCAAGTCATTACAGTTCAGCACACAAATACACCAGATGATGGAGGGAGAGAGGAATAAAATTGGTGCTGTACCTGCTGAAGGCAAGCTCTAACATTGAAAGTTTATATAATAATTATATTAAATAATTATGAATTAAAGTTTAATTTATTATTTCTGATTATTTATATTAATATAATTATAACATAACTTGAGTATTTTACTTATAATAAAATTTTCAATTCAGTTTATTTATATAGCTCCAAGTCACAACAGAAGTTGTCTCAGGGCACTGAACAGAAACATTCATATATACAAAATAATTTTGACAACATTTATGTGAGGAGCAGACTGTTTTGAATTTAACTCCATCACATAACTCTCATCTTGAGCAAGCATGAAGGCGACAGTGGAAAGAAAAAACTCCCTCATGAGGAAGAAAACTAGCAGAACTAGGCTCAGGACAAGTGTCCATCTGCTATAACATTTATGTATACAGTATATTTATTTATATTATAACAATAACATAGGATATATTAATAATATATTATTATTCTATTAAATAGAATACAATTACCGGTACACTTATTTTTCATGGGATTCATAGTCTCCCATTCATTCATATATTCTGGCATGTGGCCTGTACTATGGCTGTCTAGTCAATTTCTCAAATTGCTCCTGTAGGCTGTTTTGTAGTCAGTTATTCTTGTAACAAAACATGAAATCAAATCACTAACACTACATTTACAATGAACTTTTATTTGCAGCTTTGCCTTTCAAGTCATCCATAGATCTGAAGACAGCCAGTGATCTGCAATCATACATTGAAAGTTTCAAGGATGACATGGCCAACATCAAGCAGAGTGCTACTCCCCTTCGTAAAGGGCTGCTGTTATATTTACATTCATTAAATCACCCAACAGTTCTCAGAGAGACAACTTCTCATTTACTTCAGCTAGCCAAAGAAAATGGACTGATTTCTGAACAAACAATCAATTTTACAACAGTGACACAGCTGTGAAAGCAGTAATAGACACTGTACAAAAAGTAAAAAATATACCTATCATGGTGCACTAAGATTCATAACTGGTTGTGATTATCGTACCCACCACTGCACCCTGTATTCACTGGTTAACTGGACATCATTATCCTCACGCAGACTCTTCCACTGGTACATTTTCATCTTTAAATCACTTCTTGGTCTGCTGCCCTCATACATCTCCTCCTACATGTCTTTGCGTGAGTGCAGCTACAGTGTGCGCTCTCAGGACATGATTACCTGCAGTGTTCCGTCAGTGAGGACTGAACTTGGAAAAAGGGCCTTCTCCTACTCTGCTCCTGCTTCATGGAATATCTTACAAAAAGATCTGAAGCTCTCGACCTTGACTTCTCTAAATGGTTTTCAGAATCTGTTGGAATCCTGGCAAAAACCAATGCAGATCTGTTCCTGTCTTTGATTTTATACGTCTACCTTATAATGTTTTGCTAGTTTTTTGATACTTTGTAAAAAAAAAAAAAAAAAAAAAAACTTTCTTTTTTTTTTCTTTTGTTTTCTATTGTTTATTGTTTGTTTGTTTATTGTTTATTGTTTAAGGAAATTATACCACTGCTGTTCATTGTTCTTTAGTTTTAGCAGGTCGCTTTCGTAAATGAGCCCTTGAGGTTCAAAAGATTTACCTGACTAAATAAAGGTTGAATGAATGAATACCAAGGGATGGCCACCTTATTGTGCAGCTTTTAAGAGAAACATTTAGTATTCCAGTCAGGAAAGTTAATGTTACTGAGAGTATTTCTTCTGAAGCAGTGTCCAGCACTGGCTTGCCATGCTCCCAGCATTCAGGTTCCTCATTTCCTCAAGCTACACTGGTTAAACGACCAGCCAGCTGTCCTCCCTTTGCTCTCATGAGCTCTGTGTCAACTCCGACTGTGTCAGCACCCTCCCCTAAGCGACTGAAGGCAGACTGCAAAAAATGTGTTAACAAGCGGACATCACTTATAAAATTAGTGTCTAGCAAACAAAAACTTAAACACAATTTTGACAATTTGCTCTTGTCAAGTGCTGAGCAAGCTTATAAACGAAAAGTAGACATAGACTCAAAATTGTGCAAAGAAAGACAGGAGTTAAAGAGGATTGTGATGCAAAATGATGCTGAAATTAGAAAATTGAAGAGGTCTATGGAACTGGTCTGTCCAAAAGTGCAGAAGAAGAAACATAAACATAAGTGTAAATTTAGGAGACTGTTGGGAGAAGTCAGAAAAGAACTGAACTGTGCAAGAAAAAAAAAATCAAAGAACTGGAACTGGATAATGACAAACTGCAGGGGTTGTTATTGGACTGTGAATCTTCAACTGACTGTGACACTGTGTCAGTGAAGAAGGATTCCAAAACATATTCCTCATCCTACAGACTTGCAGCATACTCATGCATCCTCCACCAGGTGCCAGTGGAGGAGACAAGTAATCTTATAGCAGATGTTGTTGACAATATCACTGGCTATAAGGTTGAAGGAAAGGCTGATGTTTCAACGGTTGTCCAATTTGCATATGAACTTGGTGTGTTAAGTGAAGTGCAGGTTGCAGAAGCGGTAGTGAATGAGAAATGTGTTGAGCTTACTCTTGGTTGGGATGCAACATCTTTGTCAGCTGAGTACATCAATGAGGTTCATCTCATGTTTCTGGGTGATCCCCCTTCCTGCCCATGGGGACTTCAGTTACAGGTGAATGCATTAGCAGGAGGGACTACAGCTGACTTTGCGACTCATATAAAGGAAGCGCTCAATGACATCAGTGAAACATATGCAAGTCTAACAGCTACCAGTTCTTTGGAAGTGAGCAATATTTTCATCTCAAAACTCAAAAACACAATTTCGGATCGAGTGGCTGTAAACAAATGTGTCAGAGAAAAACTAGAAGAAGATTTAAACATTGAACTGTTGCAGATGATATCCATCCCCTTGATGGTATAGCCAATGAGAGTAGGACTTCTCTTAAACAGCTGGAGAAACAAAAACAGATTGTGGGACAGCTTCTCGGTCGTGGCTGCTGTGCAGATAATTTGATATATGCTCTGTCAAAAATGAGATTGTGTTTTCCCCAGTTAACTTGCCATGGCGGGGTGCTCATCTCATCCATAGTTTTTGTTGATGGGGAGGGACAGAGACATGTCTGAGCGAAGCTTGTACCAACAGTTTTTGAGCAGGGGCGGGGGGCGTTCAGCATGAGGGAAGAGGCACCTTTAGCTTTTTAGCTAGAGAGCCTGTATTTATTGCTGCTAGCTTAGTGCTATGTCAGTGCCGGGGGTGGGGGGTGGGGGGGTTCGGTTTGGTAGGCGGGATGCTCCGTTGACGGGATGGGGCACCCTGCTTGTATAATGCTAGGGGAAACACTGAGATTTAAACAAGGAAAAGGTGACCCCAAGGGCTTCAAATCATTCCTCAAAAAAGTTGGCATTGATCTCAAACTGATTGTTTGATACGTGGGGAACAGACTTCATGTTATGTTCCATTTAGCAGGAATATTCACTTACAGAACAGAATTTTAGATTTGCAGCATTTTTGCAACTGTACCAGTGGATTACGCACATCAATCATCAAGGACCTCACCAACGCTTCAATTGTTGTTCACCTGCAGAGCCTGGGTCTGTTGGGGAAGATTGTAACTGGGCCATGGATGTCTCTTCTCTATGGTAACAAGGCTAGCAAAACGAACCTTGAGGTTGTTCCCTTCTTGAAGTGTGCTGTTGAAAACCTGACCAAATTTGAAGAAGAACCGCTTAATGTCCTCAAAGCCAAAAAGGATGTTTTTGAGACTCCATTGAAGGAGAATGATGTCCTCAGCTGTCTACAAAAAGTGGATGATGAATCCCAGAGTGAGCTGAAAGAGACTCTTCACGTCCTCTTCAAGTCAACGGTCAGAGTGCTAACCCGGCAGCTACAACCATACCTCTCAGGAGTTGTACTGCCCTCGTCACATGAGGCAAATGCAACTAGACAGTCAGCTAAACTCTTCCCCAATATCACGACTGAGGAAAGTTGTTTTCTTGTCCACAGGTTTATTGACATCAAGGAAGTGTGAAACTAAAACACACAAAAAGATATATCACTTATTCAGCCTTTTTAACATGCACATATGTGGTTA
>JBBPBX010033788.1:12972-33036 GCA_038048925.1 Garcialebias charrua
TATTTTTGTATTACAGAAAAGAGCTGTAAGAATTATCACTAGAAAGCATTACCGTCATCCATCAAGTACATTATTTTATCAACTAAAATTATTGAAGTTCCATGATTTGGTAGACTATAATATTTTATCAGTTATGTATAGAGCTCAAAATAATGCATTACCTTTAAATATCCAAATGCACTTTGTTAAAAGACAAAGTTGTTATAATCTTAAGGGAACAGAGTTGTTTGTAAAACCACAATTCAGAACCAGTTTGAAGGGACGTTCTACCTCAATCCAGGGAATTAGATTATGGAATGGCTTGGAGAATGTAGTTAAAAATGCCAAGTCAATGTTTACATTTAAAAAAATGATCAAAACAAATGTGTTAAAAAAATATATGTGAAATAACGTAATGTGTATTGTATTAGTTAGAAAATTAGAAAGTGTTAGTCATTTTGTACTGTATTAGTATTAGTTAGAAAATTAGAAAGAGTTAGTCATTTTGTACTGTTGGCTGAAGAATATTATTGTTTAACCTGATTGTTGGAAAAAGTTGGTTGAAGATTATTATTGTTTACATGGTTTGACTACTGTTGTTTAATCTGATTGTTGGAGATAAGGAGCAGATATAATAAGATTTATTCTTCTTTCTGCTACCTTTCATTTTTTTACATTTTTGTACACTATCATTATGAGATTGTCTTGTATTGCTTCTTTTGTAAAAAAATGAACAAATTTAATAAACATAAACATAAACAAATTGAGGTCGCTGTTTGGTCATTTGCTAACACGCCTACTGAATTGATTGACGGGTCGGTGGGGGGCGGAGGCGCGAGCTGGCAGCTGCAGCCGCAGCAGTGTTCTGTGTTTATATGTTAATAAAAAGTTCTACGGTAAATAAAAAAATAATAAACAGGGAGTGCTGGTCCTGCAGCCCGCACATCAGCCCAGCACACCAGGAAATCTGCAGAACCTCCCGCAGCCACGCTGGACCCGAGTTTAATTCGCTCGTGACAAATTTGTTCATTTCTCATCATTTCAGTCATGGAGTCAACGGAGGAGGAAGCGATCACTTTCCTTTTGGCAAAAAAACAAAAGAAAAGAAAAGGCCAGATCAAGGATGAAGAAGGGGAATTTAATATATTTGTGTCGCATACAAAACAGTCCGGCGCCGGGCAGTTTATTGTGCGACAACACGTTTGCGTACGCGGTCGTAAAATTTGAGCTTTGCACGTACATGCCCTGCGGGGCTACGCTTGTGCCTCTGCGTACGAACGGCGTACAGCTGCGTACGGCCGTACGCAGAGCTATGGGTGAGCCTTTAGTCTGTCCAACTAACATGGTGAACGTACTGCTGTATATTCTTCTGTTAACTCATAGAAACCCTTATATTCAGCCATAAACCATCATCTTTATTACACATTTTTTGTCTTAATGATTCCAACAAAAATCTATGGTTAGTTATGAAAACATTAAAACTTTAGCTCATTATAGTGTTTAGTGTGATGCATAATTTTTGTTTCTTTTCGTGTAACTATCAATAAATACTAAGTCCAAAGCTTGTTCTATGAAGATTATAGAGCTCATTAACTAATGCTGTCAGTAAATCAAAATTCTGTACCATTACGTTACTTGGTTTGTTTATAATTTTCAAGTTTATCATGTAAGTTGTATGAACGACAGCCTGGATATGTGTGTGTGAAGTCCATAGGTGTGTCACCACTGGTAGAAGATGCCTACAGCCGTCTGACCTGCCGTCAGCCTGAACGTTTCTGGACATCTGGGCAGTGGATGACAGAGAGACAGGGAGGCTCTGATGTGGGTCAGTAGTGAAATTTTTGTTCATGTGAAGCAGCATCGCCTTCTTCTAACAAAACAACCCTGAACTAAGACTACTGTAAATGTCATGACATTTATTTATTTGTTACAAAGAGAAATGCGAGAAATTGTAATTATCTTGTTCCATTTTATTTTTGATAGATAGGCCTGTCGCAATAAACAACAAATCAATTAATCGCACGATAATGAAAATTATCAACCTCATTTACATTTATCGGCTTTATCTTTTCTTTGTGTCTCTCTCTTTCTACTGAAAACACTGGATGACAAAAGGCTCAACTCCGGTGCTCTTCACTGACCCCCTCCCTTTCTCTTTTCTCTTAAAAATCAATTTTAACTCCTATTTTTCTTAAAGAGACACGCTGCTCGTTCCCTCACTATCCATCCTTCAGTTCAAACAGTCTTATCTAGTGGTCAAAAAAGTACTACACACAAAAATTAACCAACATTTCTTCTTAAAATTGACATTACTAATTATTGTCAAATTTCAAACAATGTTATCGTTTATTGCAATAATTTCTGAGACAATTAATCGCCCAGCAAAGTTTGTTATTGTGACAGGCCTATTGATAGACAAGTTATCTATACAGAATCTGATTCCTGTGAGTCCTCAGAGCTGCTGCTTTGTGTTTCCATCTTCAGGCAGCGGCACTGAGACGGTGGCTGTTCCCCAAACAGATGGCTCATACAAACTCCACGGTTTAAAGTGGTTTACCTCTGCGACGGATGCAGACATGACTCTTACTTTAGCAAGAGTGCAGGACAGAAGGGGAGCTACCACACCAGTACTGATGACTTCTGCCAACGTCAATCCACTGTTATCTGTCACCACATTAAAAAAACACGCTCAGTAAGATTTCCCTGATTATTTTTGTGTGTGTTTCTGTTTCACAGGGAAGCAGGGGGCTGTCTCTGTTTTATGCAGAGGTGAGTCGAGATGAGGACGGCCAGCTGAGGGGAATAGAAGTTCAGAGACTGAAGGACAAACTGGGAACACGACAGATGCCGACTGCTGAGTTACTGCTGGATGGCCTGCCTGCATACAGAGTCAGTTACACCCAGTGACAAACTGTAGACTTATTCTCTAATTACTGCAGATGTGTTACATGAAAACCAACTTAGTTCATTTTGCTTATGCCAACACATTGTGCACTAAGAATTACAAGAACCTCTCTGGTGTTATTCTGCCTTTTGAAAACTTTACAGTTGTATTAACAAAGCGCTATTGACCAAAATGACTATAGCTAAATCAAACTAGAAAGTTCCTGGCGAAACTTTGATGGGGACTGCCTATTTATATTAATAAACTATTATTAATTATAAATATTAATATTAATGATTATAAATATTAATAATCAATACTAATTATAAATATTAATAATTATTAATATATTGTTAATTTGTTGTTACTAAATATTAATGACTAATAATCAAAACTGATATTAATAATTAATATTACTATCAAATATTAATTACAAATATGAATAATTATTAATATTAAAATATATAATTATCAACCATAATAATTAAAGTTAATTATTATTATTATTACTAATTAATAATAATAGGCAATAATAGGTAATAATAGGTGCCTTCCATGCATGTTGAACCAAAATGGTTCCATACGTTACTCAGTTTCTGTGAAGAGTTTTCTCCTATTCATTTCCTATGGGAAATTTGGCATCTTTGTTTGCAAAATATGTTGCCATTGTATCTGCAAATGTCAATAAAAGTAATAGCACACTTCCCGGAGCCGGGCCGGTCATTTTGACATAACTTTTGTGGGGGTCCACATTGCGGTTAGAAAATACAACCCATTGAAATCGTACTAAAATGATTTCAGAGGCAGCTCTTATGTATATTGAAGGACTTCTTTATGAGAAGCTAAACATCATTCAAGAGTCATTTAATCTTTCTGGTAAAATTAAACTGTTAAGCTTTGACATTGTGTTTCTTAATTCCTAATGTCCGTACTTGTTTTGTTCAATGACAGCTCTCAGAGGAAGGGCGAGGTGTGGCTTCCATCGCTAACATGCTGACCATAACCAGGATTCACAACAGTGTCAATGCAGCAGCTGCGATGAGAAGGCAGGACAACATTCATTCATCTTCTAAAATCAAGCTGCGTGTCAGCTGGCTAACTGCTTTGTGGATGTGTGTTTTCACAGAGTTCTCCAGTTGGCTCGTGACTACGCCACTCGCCGAACTGCTTTTGGAAAGCTTCTTAAAGACCACCCACTACACATGCAGACTCTCGCAAGGATGGAGGTGAAGTAGCAGCAGGAAAAACTGCTCGAACTCCAATTCCCATTGTAGTAATATAGGATGAGGTCAGTTTAATGACTTACCTATATTTTAGATGTATAAATTGGCAGGGTTTAGACTGACACAAAAATACATCATTAATTAAACGAGTTCTCTCTTTTTCAGCTTAATACCAATAATTCTATACCTTGACCAGATGTAATTCACAGGAAACGTTAAACTTATGTTGGCACAGCAGGACTGGACCATTTATTTAACATAATTGTAAATTACATCACACATTTGTACATGATTGGTTGATTATTTTTCCTATAATTAACTTCAGCACAGATGAAATATAGGAACAACAGAACAAGTAAAGGATGATATTTTACTCATTTCTGCAGGTACATTAACTTAGTTTCTGGCTTAGGAAGATAAAGGTTTAGGAGGAAGGAAATGGAGGAAAAGAAGTTAAGAGTCAGGGAGTTATCTTGATGTGTTTTAACCAGAAACATGGCAGCTCTCCGGCCGATCTCGTCTACACGTTGGTACCCTTGGTAAAGCATATGACGACTTGTTACCTCGTGAAGATGGTCAAGTCTCCCTCGGTCCAGTTTGGTCAGTTCGTTTACCATTCTCAGCGTCTCCAGACGTGCGCCTTGACTCGAACCGAAAGTAACGGCAGCTCCTGGTGTTGTTTTCAAGATAAGACGTTCCTTAAAGGAATGTCAATAAAAGAGCTTTTTCAGCTGTTGAAGATGACTTATAACTTGGCATGTTATAAGTCTTTAACTGAATGACGTGGTCATTAGCGTGTTGACCAGACGATCATCAGTTCTTTGGGGAACCTCATCATGGCTTGAGGACCTCAGCAAACTGTCAGTTCCAGCAACAGCTTAGAACTTTAAGGAAGGATCTGTGATCAGTGACTTGTTCTTTCCCCATTGGTCCAAACGAACCAGTGGAATGAAGGTCACTCGGATATCAGTTTTTAGAACAGAGAAGAAGTTGTTTAGAATGAAGAGAGAGAAACAGATTGACTGGAGCCAGCTTCATAAAACAACTGATTAAAACTGCATTCTAACTTCTAACAAAACTGAGGAGTTCAGTCTGACATTAATTCACTTTCAACGTTTGATTCATCATATGAAGAAGTGATCATTATTTTGAAATAACATTGGATTTCCAACTTGAATTAAACAGTTTGAATTAAACAGTCTTTGACTTAACAAACATTGAATTCAATAATGCTTATACAAGTAACACAAGGTTATTCATTAACACAAAAATAGAGGAATAAGAGAGTCTCTTATGACTTATTGTGTTTTGATTCAAAATAATGTAATAAAATAGTGTTAGTGTCTTTTTTCTGGGAGTATCAGTGAAAAGGTGTCACTGGGACATATTAAAGAGACGAAGGTGTATTAGAGAACCCCGTCTGGTTCACTACACCATCATCCCTCACTTCCCCCTGACGTTTACAGGTGGAGACTCGCGGAGCTTTTCTTCTGGTGATGGAACTGTGTCGCCTGTTGGGTCGAGAAGAGAATGGCATGGCCAGCCAGCTGGATGCACACCTCCTCCGTCTGCTCACCCCCGTGGTCAAACTGTACACCGGGAAGCAGGTGCATACATGTGAAATTAGACGTTTTTTCCCCCCCCGAGAGTTTTTGTTTGATTGTTTCATTGTGTTTGTCTCAGGCAGTAGCTGTTGTGTCAGAGGGTTTAGAAAGCTTTGGCGGGCAGGGCTACATCGAGGATACTGGGCTTCCTGGAATGCTTCGTGATGCACAGGTGACAACAACGGCCGCAAAACTTGGTTGGTCTTTTAAATTCTTTAGACTCACCTAATTTTCTGTTTGTAGGTGTTGAGTATATGGGAAGGGACAACAAACGTTCTGTCCTTGGATGTTCTGCGCTGTGTGGCTCGTAGCTCAGGAATGGTTCTGCACGCATACTTTACCCACGTCAAGGTACAAGAGATGAGATCTGGTTCACTTCCTGTTATTTGCTTGTGTTGAACAGGAATGTGTTCTCACCTTGCATTTATTGTTTTGTAGTCGCTGCTTGCAGGCGCCTCTTGTGTTTCTTCTCTAGCCCCAGCTGTGAAATCAGTCGATGGCGCTCTGTCTGAACTGGAGGAGTTTATTCAGCTCGCTGCTTCTAGAGGATCAAACTACCTGGAACTAGCAGCTAGAGACCTGGCATACACCCTGGCTCGCATCTACGCAGGTGGGTACTGTACAGGTGTTGACAAAATAACAGCTGTAATGGATCAATCTGACTGGATTACCTTGATGGTTAAATAATTATCTGCATAGCTGGTATTAAAACTTCCATATATCCATGTACAATATTTATTTACCCGTGCACACCTCTTGGTGTGTTAACAGGCGCCCTTCTCATAGACCATGCTTGTTGGAAAGAAGCCACTCCACATGACATATATGCTGCTCTCAGGTAAATTTAACTAATGAAATAAACACATTTAAATTTATTGGAAGAATAAAACACATATTTGTTCATATAACATATACATATTGTATTTTATTTCTGTTTTATCAGGTGGTGTGAACAGGACTTGTGTCTCGTGGTAAATAAACAAAAGAGCGGCTGCTATGAATCCAGCACAGCACCACTCGACACTGGGCTGGTTTATGAGTAGCTGATTTAAAACTGAATACTGATCAATTCATGACTTGATCTTTAACTGTTAGTGCTCGAATGTACTAAAGTGGCACACGCCACCACTAAATGTATCTTTATTTTGTTTATGTTGATTTCTGTGAATATGTTTTTATTCAAAATAAGTAGTCAGTACTAAATAAGAGGAATGATCTTTTGATCTATTTGCACTTTTGACTGCAATATAACAATATGAATTGTTTGCTTTTCACAGCCATAATCCGTTCTACAAAAGTAAGTTATCATCAGCAGTCCAACAGATAACTAGCAATACAGGTCAGATTTAGGAGTTTTACTTCCTCTGGTAAAATTATTTTAATGCGATTGTTTTTGTTTGGACTGTTGTGAACAGTGTGTAAGAGATTTTTAACAATTCTTCTATTGTCCATTTTTGTAAACACTGTTGATCAGTTTTATTGTTATTTAAAATGTCAACGCTGCATAGTTTGTCTTAATCAATGATTGTAAATGTTGCACGTTTTGGTTGTTGCTTTTTTATATATACACTTTTAATTAATAAATGATATCAAGGTATTTTTTCCTAAATTTCTCCCTAGTTTTGTATTTATGTTTATAGTAAATGAATGTAATAAATGAAACACTTGAGAGCATTTTAGGTCCTGGTAGGTTAACTGGTTACATTTCAAAGCCAATGCTGCGCAGTCTCCAATACACTTGGTAATTTATCAGACATTTTTACAAATAAAGCCTTTTTTTTAATTAAGCAAAACCTTTTAAATATACAGTATAGCTAAATATATACAATTTCATTACTGATTAACTGCAAGCACAGATTAAATCACTACAAAAACTATTAATTTAGTGATGTTTCAGAGTTTAAATATGCAGTGTGCAGCTTTTCAGTTGTAATTATTTTACATTTGTATTTGGGAATTTTAAAAATGTGCCCATTAAGAATGGTGCCACAAAAGTCTCACTCTTTAGTTTAGCACCATAATAATCAGGTACAGCATTTGCAGATATATTATTTAACAACTTATTTAAATCTGTGGTTCCAAAAGTTGGGGTCATGAAACATCAAGGTAGTGTCCCCAGATGATTCCCAGAAATCAATTTAAATGTAAATAAATTGCTAATTTAATATTTTCACTAATTATTACAAAGATTTATTGGTATAATCTTAAATGAATACGAGTAGTGTCGTAGTTGTTAAGGTTGTAATTATCATTGGGTCCATACATTATGCCCTTGTTGTTAGTTCGCATGTTTACAAAAGTAATGTTGTGTCAGCTTCTGCGACTTTTGGGGGCCAAGCTGAAAAGTGTGGGAACTTTTAATTCATGCCATGTGGTTGCATGTTTAAAACATTTTACCAAATTTTCATTCAATTTTAATACATTTTCATGACAACTCTTTTTTTTTTTTCAAACTTAAAGAAAACATTAAATGGAACAGAATTGTACTTTAACTCACGCGGTAAAATGTAAATGTTCACTGTATTTGTTGTCGGTGTTTTGAACTGTTAAAGTTCTGAGCTTTTGCGGAGTCCTTGAACGCAGCGCATTCCGGTTGGCTAACAGTGGGCGGAGCTTCAGAGGTAAACGACAGGATTTCTGACAGTCCAATTTGGAAGCTCGGTGAGAAAAACAAACACGGTAAAGTACAGCTGTTCCCAAACAACAGTGACGTATTTACTTGTAACACTTGTGTCTTTTACGGCTTGTTTAAATCTGTCAGGTCCTCTGTAGCTCAGCGCCAGGATGGACGTCGCTCCAGGGTAAAGGGGATCATGTCTGTCGGTGTTTTGCTGTCACTTTGGCTGGCGCAGCGGGCGGCCGCCGCCACTGGACCCGGGCTCCTCAGCAACCAGACCGGTGTCGGGTTGTTCGGTGCCTCTTTGAGCACGATGCCTGTAAACAACATGAACGATGAGGTCGGTGAGATTATTTCAGATCATGTGTCCTGACTGAGCGTGAGAAATGTTGGGGTTACCTGTAGTTTACCGCGCTCTGCTGTCACGTGACGTACAAACATAGTTTCACCAACAAAAGGACATTTAAATACAGTGTGTGGCTCCATATATTTTATATTTAATTCATACTATAATTACTGTTAGATGGTCATTTCCTTGGGCCACTATTGGTATATTGTCATTAATAAAATAAAGTTATAAATACTAATTTGATCTAGCAGCATTCAAAGTAATAATTATGAAAAATATGTAGTACATTTGATATATTGGCGTGTCAAAGCAATAAAGAATGATGTATGAAAATAAAATATTCATATTACTGACCCATTTTGGATGCAAACAGGCTATTGAGTTAGGTTAGATGTGGCTTTTTAATAAAGTTTACTTTTCACCTTTGCTACATTTCCACTCAGCAGTGTCCACTTGTTATTGTTTGATATTCGTGCAATTTGTTAGCCTGAAAAGCATCAAATAATCTAAACTTTAAAACAATTCAGATAAACTACACTTTTTTCACTTTAAAAGTTCTATTTGTCATGTTTTCAACTATTTTACCTAATCATGCAGTGAAACTCATGTGACTGCTGTCTGCTCAATAGCTTTGATGAGTGTCCTGATGGAGGCTCAATGATCCAGGTAGATAAATCTGACAGGCTTGAGTCAGGTCCTCTGGACGGGTTCTTCTTTGTTAAACATCAACAACATGTTGCAACATCATCAGACCAGGACTCTGCAGTTTACACTCGTCAGGCCAGCGGTCGGTCTTTCAGGGATGAAGACGTGCACATCCTGGATAGACTGGAAGTTGATTTGAGAGAGGAGTGAAGGAAGCCATCTGTAACCGTGTTTCCATTTCCATCTATTTTCAATTCGAATTTTGAGCAAATTTTGGAAAATTCGCAAAAATGTAAATAAAAATTAATGCGAATCAGAAGTGTTTCCATCAACTGGCTTGAAGCGAATCCACCAGGCCACGCAAAGCGGCATTACGTCAGCGTTACGCACGTCTACAGGAAGTAGCGGTTGAACACAGGAACCGAACCACACATCTCGGCGAAATGGTGAGAATATTTCAGGAATGTGTTGCTATCGTGCAAGTTGTATTTATTCTGTCATGCCAACTAGTTTTAGCGATGTTACAGCGGAAACAGCTGATCAGTCACATGACGTGAATGTTCGCTACGTCAGAACTGAGTCGGCAAATCTGTTTCCATCTCTCGTTTTGCGCATCAGCTCTGTTTCGAAAAACCCAAAAACCACCTCAAGCGAGCGTATCAACTTTTTTGCGAATTAGAGGAAGTTAATTCGAATCGTGCCGTTTCCATTCACCTTTTCTGATGCGATACTTCAAAATGCGCATCAAGAAACCTTGATGGAAACACGGCTTGTGAAGACAACTTGCCTTTCGTTAAATGGGGGCGGAGGCCTCCGTGTTCAGCGGTCCCCTCTTCCAATGCTGTTATTGCAAGTATCACTCAGTCCTCTGTGAATAACAAGCAGCCACCAGTTGTTCTGCTGCTGGTCCTCCTTTGGCATGTGAACAAATAGTTCTGTCACCAACAAACTGGTTGATCTACTATTATAAGGTGTGGCTTATAGCTCCTCGGACTGAAGAAGTTTTTTTTGGATGAAAGATTAAAAAGAAGAATCCGTCCAGAAGACCTGACTCAACCCGGTTGGAGCTTCGATGAGACTGGGCCGTTGTATTTTACCCGTGTTTTTGTTGGTTTGCTTAAATGTGCAGTGCGACCTTGTGATGAACTACAATGCCTCAGAGCGCTGCTCATTCGTGAAGAGGACACCTGACTGTGACTTGGAGGACGGGTACATCAACTACCTGGATCTGGCCTTCTGCTTGTTGAGGCCCGACCTGACTCCTCTCACCATCACTCTCTGTGTAAGGCCTGCACGTCAGCCTGGTTTTGTGTGTGGAACAAAGAGATAAAACTGCACACACACAAAAAAAAAACACACACACCTCGGGACAAGATAAAGAGGAAGTCGATGTACCGGTAACTGGATGTGAAACAGGATGGTTCAGTCATCTGAAGTGAAAACTCACATTTCACCATTTGCTAATTGATTTCACTGAACTTCCCCAGTTTGCATCAAAACTGTCTCCGTTAAGAAACATTTAAAACACTAAAAACTGAAACCGTGCAGGCAAAACTTGAGAATTTATTTTTTTTTGTAGAAAGTTAGCGGCAGGTCAGCAGAGTTAATCATTTGTTCAGTTAGTGTGTTGTTAAAACAATGACTTCACTTTGTGTTTCCACAGATTGTGTGGCTCTTTTTTCTGTTCGTCATTCTCGGACTTGCCGCTTCAAAGTTGTAAGTTTCTGTCACGATGCCTCCTCCCCTTCTTCAAAGTTTCTGAAAGTGAAAGACCACATGCACTGGTTACACACACGTATCGGCCGCACGCACACACACACACGTCGGCCTTTAAGCACGGTCAGCTTAACAGTCACATGAAGACGAGTCACATGACCAAAGGGAGTTTTATTGTTGAGACCTTATCAAAAGAAGTCTCTGCTCTTTTTTTTTAAACTCAGAAATGTTCACTTTACACAATATTTCACCCCTTCAGCTGAAAAGTAGAGAAACTGCTGCAAGTTGTATTGTTTTGTGGACAATCTGAAATACATTTTAATTGTAGAACTAGTTTGAAGGGAAGGTCAACCTTAATTCAGGGAGTTGGATTGTGGAATGACTTGGAGTCAAATGTTAAGGAAGCCAAATCAATGTCTGTATTCAAGAGACTGGTCAAAATCAAATAATTAAAGAAATATATATGAATGTATTTTAATGAGAAATAATAATAATAATAATAATGAATTAAATTTAAACCGCACTTTTCATTAATAAAAATCTCAAAGTGCTACAACAAATAAAACAAGTGGGAAAATCAATAATAATATCAACTAAGATTAAAGACAGAATCATGTGGAGGCAGAATAGGCCTGCTTAGAAAATAAATAAATAAATAAATAAAACAAGTGATAAAATCAAGTAAAATCAATAATAATATCAACCAAGATCAAGATAAAATCATGTGGAGGCAGAATAGGCTTGCTTAAAAAGAAAAGTCTTTAAGCCGTTTTTGAAGTCAACCAGTGACTGTGGAGCTCTCAGGTAGTCAGGGAGGGAGTTCCATAGGCGGGGGGCAGCCACACAGAATGCCCGGTCTCCCATGGTCCTTAATTTGGTTTGTGGAATGTGAAGTAGATTACTGTTCTGTGATCGTAGAGACCGGGTGGATGAATATGGTGCAAGAATGTCCTTTAGATAGTCAGGTGAAGTTCCGTGTAAGCATTGGTGTGTAATGAGAGCAGTTTTGTACTGAATTCTGTAGGAGACAGGAAGCCAATGGAGGTTATGGAGAATGGGTGTAATATGTTCAAATTTACGAGCTCTCAATAAATGTATGAGAATTGAAAAATTGAGTGAGTTATTCATTTTGTTTTGTTATTTCTAGAATATGGTTGTTTGAATTGTTTATTAGATAATAAGGAGCAGATTTAATAAGATTTTTTTTCTTCATCTGCTACCTTTCATTTTATACTGTATTTTGTTTTTTCTAATTACATATATATTAGTTGCTTTTTATCTCATTATTATAAAATGAATAAATAAATAAATTGTGTGTTTTATTTCTCCCCAGTTTTTGTCCCAACCTGTCAGCCATCTCTTCCAGTCTCCACCTCACTCACAACGTGGCTGTATCCTTTCTCTGAGCCCTTCAAACATCTACAGCCCCTGCCAGGGTTTTATTATTATTATTTTTAATTTTTTAAAATTTTTTCTTCCCCTGCCAGGGTTGTTAAATCATACTTTTTTGTTGCATGATACTATTTTCTTAACTGCTGCCCGTGCTGAGGGCGTGACCTTCCTCGCTCTGGGTAACGGAGCTCCTGACATCTTCAGCGCCATGGTAGCGTTCTCCCGCCCGCACACGGCTGGCCTGGCTGTCGGAGCCTTATTTGGTACGATGAGACTCCCTCTTTCTCACATGCATGCAAAAAGAAACAACTGAAACAAGCTGTAAATAACATGTAAACCCTCGTGTTCGTGTCCTTGCAGGAGCTGGTATATTTGTCACCACGGTCGTAGCAGGAGGCGTCTCTATGGTCAAACCTTTTGCTGTGGCCTCCCGGCCGTTTCTGCGGGATGTTATCTTCTACATGTCTGCCGTGTTTTGGACTTTCCTCATTCTCTACAGAGGGACGACGACGCTGGGGGAAACACTTGGTACACACAAACACTCCGGGAGAGCGTTTAGTTCGTTTTTATTGGAGGCGTTCGATCTGTCGAGAAAGAAATGATAGAGCTGAAGTCTGCCGTGGTTTAACAATACATGTACTTTGTGGAAGTCCCATGTAATCTGACAGAAACCACCGTTTCTTCTGTCATCGATCAGTTCATTATCTGATGTTGTTGCAGTTTATTACCTCTGTTTGTTATAATGTAGTTATCAGACTATTTAAAGACCCGTCTATAGATTTCTGTTCAGTTTAGTGGAATGCAACACAAGTAGAAAAGAAGATCAGCTTCTTTAATGATCACGTTTCACAACATAAAAAACTAAACAAAAAACATGTGATACCATTTTTATATCAGTTAGTGATTTACAGAAAATAAAGCCCAGAGGCAGGTTAGAATAAAAACCTGTACCGGTATATCTCTTTAGTTTTGTGTATAAATGTAAGTGTTGAATGGGGCGGCCGTGGCGTAGTGGTAATGGCAGTCGTCCCCTGATCGGAAGGTTGGCGGTTCGAATCCCGGTTCCCCACACCATGTGTCGTTGTGTCCTTGAGCAAGACACTTAACCCCGAGTTGCTCCCGGTAGGACTGGAAAGCACCTTGCATGGTAGTCTGCCGCTAACGGTGTATGAATGTGTGTAGCACTTTGAGATTTTCACTAATGAAAAGTGCGTTATAAATTGAATTCATTATTATTATTATTATGAATGCCGAAGAGTTCTTGTTGATCAACTTGATCTATCAGACTGATCTCAAGCAGCTTCTGTCCTAAACCAACATGCGAGTGCCACTCAAAAAGTCGCGCAGACGTGCACTATCAGCTGTGTAAAACAGCAACAGATCTTCTGACACGCAAACACAGCACTTTAAAAACAATTTGACGTATTTCTAGACAATGCAAAAATTGTTGTTTATATTTAAATGTCAAGTAAAACTAATAAATTAAAAATAATTACTGGCAATGCCTAAAAAGGCTTAAAATCAGAATTAAATTCATTATCAACAGATTCCTTATTTTATCATTTGACAGATTCTGAAAACTATTTGCACTGTATGGATAATTGTATGGATTTTTTTTAAAATATCCTTTGGTTGTTGGAGCTCTAACCTTTTTATGTTTAAAAACACTACCCGAATAACTTGTAGATTATATTATAATACATTAGTGGCAGGGCTTTTGACTTGGGACCCGAAGGACGCGGGTTCGCGCACCGCACCGGCCACTACACACCTTGGGGTGTCTATGAGTGCACACCTAATTCTCCAGCTCCCCGGGCGCTTTCTGGCTGCTCACTGCACCACCTGGTGGTGGTTGGGTTAAATGCAGAGACGAATTTCGTCTGTGTATGTATGGGAAACATACACAGATGACAGACAAACACATTATTATTATTATTATAAACTGTACACAACAAAGCAAATGTCCAAAAGAGAATGAGATGATAAAAATAATTTGTACTCCTGAGGATTATTATTGTGTTTGTATGACACCCATCATCTTTACACATTAAACTACACCGTCGGTGTTCATCAGTTTAACTCTGAGCTCTGTTTGATGTCTTTGCAGGGTATCTGTCTCTCTATGGGGTTTACGTTGTGACAGTTATTATCAGTGCTTACGTCTACAATCGACAAAAAAACTATTTGAACGCAGACTCTCCAAGCGTCGCACATATTCCAGGTTAGACTTTCATACTGAGATCATCACATAAACTGACAGTGAACTGGTCTCCACTTTTATTTATAGATGTATTTTTCTTTTGGAAGCAGACTTTAATTCGTCTGACTCCTCCTCTGATGGTGACGACGACGATGTTGCTTCCTCGTTGGCAAACTCTTCGATCCAGCAGGAGTACGGTGGGAATCCAGCACAGTTCTATTTGAGCTAACGTATGCCGATGTTGTTCTGCAGGGCCATGACGTGCGTTTGTTTCACACAATCAGAGTACAGGCCGCTTCTGCCATACTCCGAGTCCACGAGTCAGATCCTGCTGAGCTCCTTGAATCCAGTGGACCACAGGAAGTGGAGGAGGAAATCAAGGAGCTGGAAAGTCTTGAAAATTCTTAAGGTGCGCATCAGTGGCGGCTCCTGAAATGTCCACCAGGGGGTGCTATTTCTCAAGTTCAACTAGTTTTTTAAAAAATCAAATGCAGATTAATACAAGGTCAACAGAACAATTAAATGCTCAGGATGAGAAGAACCAATTTGACTCACTAAAACAACAAAGAACAAACAAAAATATATATAAATAAATAAATTATATATAAATTAAAGAAAGGAAAATAAGTGAGATTAAAACATTTCTGCATTTTTACTTGCAAGAGGCTTTGTTTTCATTCTCCAGATCAATACAGTGTTAAGAAATAGTAAACCACCACAAGTGACATTTAGTATATAAAAGTATTAATGTTTGATCATTTTTATAAGCAAATTAAAATAAATGTAGCCATCAGAGTCCAGTAAAACACAACCAGTGGCATTTAGTATATAAAATTATTAATGTTTGATAATTTTTTATAAGCAAATCAAAATAAATGTAGCCATCAGAGTCCAATACTGTACAATAACCTGCGCTGGCAACCTAACTCCACAAACAAACAAACAAAGAAAAAAAAACTCACAAGTTGCCACTTTTAGAATAAACAGTCAGCTGAAGGCTTTTATCACAAACAGCCACCTAAAAGTGGAGAGGATATCTGTCAGGAATGGTAATATAATAATATAAGCATTATATAAAAGCTAGCATTAGCATGCTAGCTCCAAAAACAAACTCACCAGTTGCCACTTTTAGAATAAACAGTCAGCTGAAGGCTTTTTTCACAAACAGCCATCTAAAATTTGAGAGGCATATCAGTCAGAAATACAAATAGACATTAGATAAAGGGCTTTCAATGATCTAAAACTTACCTGAGCAAGCCTACTTGAGTCACTGACCGCACAGCTCATTTTCCAGACAAAACAAAAAAAAACAGGAAGTATGTTCGGTCGGTAGAGCTCACGTTGGACGTATTCAGGGCGGTGAAAACTGCGCCCAGCATCTTCCCATTGTTTTGTAATGTTGTGGAATAACTGCGCATGCACGATTTATAACGAGAGTCTATGGATAAGATTCATGCGCCCCCAAAACAGGAAACACGTCAATCAGAAAACGTTTTTTGAAACAAATATATCTCATCATTACTCATAAAATATGTATCCTACACAACTAAAGACATATATGCATATATTTTGAATTTTTTATTTTATTTTTTAAGTCTTCAATGTAAAATGGTCCAGACGTTCTAGTGGGGCAGCGCCCTAGCGCCCCCTATTGGCCGGCCGCCCCTGGTGCGCATAAACCGGGTTAGTGGCATGTTATGATGTAATCCACCTAAATGTTGTACAGTAGTCCCTCGTTTATTGCGGGGGATCTGTACCCTGAAGCCCCGCAATAAGCAGAAAAACCGCAAAATAGGAATAGTAGTACAAGTAATAAGTACTAGTTTATTATAGATGTTTTAAACCCTTCTCACACTCTTGTAATGTTGTAAACAATGTTTCTAAACTCTAAACACTCTGAAAGAGCACAGAATGTCATGATCTCAGCTCTCTGCCTCTGGCTGCACTCTCCGCTCGGCACGGAGATCAGCTGATCAGCTGCAGGAGGAAGCTTCTCCCAGCTGTGGGCTGCACACAGGTGCTAAATAATTGTAAACAATTTATTTCAAATTAAAAAATCTGTGCCGATCATGACATAGATTTTTCAGGTCAATTTCCAGGTCTCTCTTGTAAATGAGTCCTCGAGGCTCAATGGGATTAACCTGTCTAAATAAAGGTTGAATGAATGGTGTGTCATGCCCAATCTTATTTTGAAAAACTGCGATAGAGCGAGTCCACGAAAACCGAACCATGAAGTAGCGAGGGACTCTAGTTGTATAATAATTCTGCTTTTGTCAGGCACCTGTGGAGGTGCTGCTGCTGCTCTGTGTCCCTGTGGTGGACCCCGACAAAGAAGACAAGAACTGGAAGCGCCCGTTAAACTCCCTCCATCTGATCACTGCTCCTCTGGTGTGTCTGCTCGTCTTCCAGTCTGGAGAATGTAAGCACATGGTGGAACACTGAAAACACGCCGTGGATATATGTAAGAAGAAATATGTGGTCTAATAATTGAGTTCTCTTCCTGACTTGTGTTTAGATGCAAACCAAATGATCCAGGGTCAGTTTCCCGTCTGGCTGCTGTTTCTACTGATGGGACTGTTCCTGGCTGCTATTGTTTTCTGTACAACCACCAATGATCATCCTCCCAAATATCACCCAGTAAGCTGTACTTTTTTGTTTGTTTGTTTTTAATACTGATTAAACAGACATACCGTAAAGTACCACCCCAACTGTGCAGAAAATCATAAATTTTAAGTGAATCCAGTTGAGTAAATGGGAATTCCTCTCGCCAGTACAGTATACTTTTTTACTCTAGAGCACGTGTCAAACTCAAGGCCCGGGGCCCAAATGTGATCCTCGTTGACATTTTCTTTTGTCCCGTTATGTTAAATGTATAATACCTTTTATTACTTGAATTATTTTAGTAATCTTAGATTATGATGATGTGGAAAGCTCAACAGAGAATGTCAAATGAGACCAATCCAACTCTTGAGGAACATGTAGCCAAGAGAATGTTCAAAAGTCAAAAGTCAAAGTCAATTTTATTGTCAGAACTGCAATATGTACAGGACATACACAGGATTGAAATTGCGTTTCTCTGTCCCTCGGTGCAACAGTAACTAAAAAGTCAAAAATCTGGGAGTGATAATGGATCCTTCCATGAAACTCAACAGTCATGTAAACATGATCGTCAAATCCTGTTTTTTCCAGCTGAGACGTCTGTCTAAGCTGAAGCCCATATTATCCAAAAAGCACCTGGAGACAGTGATTCACGCATTCATTACATCTAGGCTTGATTACTGCAATTCACTTCTGTTTGGCGTCAGTCAAGCCACCATTGCACGATTACAACTGGTTCAGAACGCAGCTGCCCGATTTTTAACCAGCACACGCAAAAGAGAGCACATTACACCAGTCTTGGCCTCCCTTCACTGGCTACCGGTTCATCTTCGAATCCAATTCAAAATTCTCATGTATGTCTACAAATCGCTGAACAGTCTCGCCCCCGCCTATCTCTCGGATCTGATACACCCATATGTCCCTCCACGTGCTTTGAGGTCAGAGGATCAGGTACTCTTAATAGTTCCAGAAACTCGCCTTAAGCGCAGGGGTGACAGGGCGTTCTCTGTAGCAGGCCCAAGACTCTGGAACGAGTTACCGCTGCTCATCAAACAGGCCCCCTCCCTCTCGGTTTTCAAATCCCGGTTAAAAACTCACTACTACTCCATCGCTTTCAATGCCAGCTGATTTGTATTGGATCGTTTGATTTATGATCTGCAATGTTTTTATGTTTTTCGTGTTGTACTTCATTGTCTGTGTTGCCTGTTGCGTGTTTGTTTGTCCAGCACTTTGGTGTGGACTTGTTCCTGTTTAAAGTGCTTTATAAATAAAATGGTATGGTATGGTATGTAAACACTAAAACAGAAACATTTAATAAACATAAGCATAAAATAGTAAAAGTGTAACACTGTCCTGAGTTTTTGCATAGTAGTATAAAAGTATGAAAATTTACACCAACACTAAAACACTAAACATTTAATGAACATAAGCATAAAATGAAATAATAAAAGTGTAATACTGTCCTGAGTTTTTGCATAGTAGTATAAAAAAATATAAAAAGTATATCTATAAAATAAACTGAAGGTTCTAGCATTGACATTTGCAAAGAGTGGCAAAGCAGCATATGAGTTAATGTACACAGTATATGTATGAGGTAGTTGATGTTGGTATAGAGGCAAAAGTGGCATATGCAGTAAGGCACATTGGGCATCCTTAAATAAGGCTAGTCAGAGAATACTGTATATGTATCAGCAGTGGTGTAGATATAAAAGTAGTGTAAATGTAAACAGTAGTAATAAATGTAAACAGTAGTAATAAATGTAAACAGTATTAATAAATGTAAACATTGAATGTAAACAGTAGTATGTAAACAGTGAATGTAAACAGTAGTATGACTATAGGCAGTGATGTAATACAGACATTAGTGCAAATATGAGAAGTAGTGCAAACTGAATGAGCACATGACCGAGAGTTTAGTGAATAACCCGTTTGATGACACAGAGTCCAGTGTTAAAATCTTTGTGTTGTGTGGTAATGTGTGAGAAAGTTTTTTGTGTTAAGGCAGTTCAAATGGGAGGGGAGGCAGAGCAGGCAGAGTGTTTAGCATCCTGACTGCCTGATGAACAGAGCTGTCTCTCAGTCTGCTGGTTCGAGCCTGGAGACTCCTCAGTCTCCTCCCTGATGGCAGCAGTCTAAAGCGGCTGTGTAGTGGGTGTGTGGGATCACCTGCCATGCAGAGGGCTTTCCGAGTGAGGCGGTTGCTGTGTAAGTCCTGCAGTGAGGGCAAGGAGGTGCCGACGATCTTCTCAGCTGCTCTCACGATGCGCTGGAGGATGTTGTGGATGTTGGCATCTGACTTGAGTTAATGTAGATTCAGAAATTGTATCGGAGTTTGAACAACATTTTTAATTTTAGCCCCCTTTTGTAAGTACCATTTAGTCCAGGGGTGTCAAACCCACTTACAAAATGGGGCCAAAATTAAAACCGTTTTCAAACTAAGGGCCTGTTTCAGAATCTACAAAGTACATTAACTCAAGTTAGATACCCGACATCTTATATTGGTTGCAGGTTCCTCAACAAGAGTTTGATTGGTCTCATTTGATGTTCTCTGTTGTGCTTTTGTGTTCAGAATTTCTTTATTTGTCATTGGCACCACATGTGGTACATGTGGTGTCCCTATAGTTACATCCCACAATAAAATGTAAAAAAAACAACAGTACATTAATAAGATCCAAGATATGAACTAAGAAAAACATCAACTAAAAATATGCTAAGCACTAATAGCATAACAATAAAAACAATACGCCGAACAGCAGCACCAGCATGAGTCTGTGTGAGCAGACGAGCATGCATGAACACAACATGAAATGGATCAGCAGCAACATCGTCCATTTTGACATCATAATCAATGATTACT
>JBBPBX010033789.1:5415-33032 GCA_038048925.1 Garcialebias charrua
GAGAGGCAGCAGCTCTACCAGTTGTGCCACCGTGCTGCATAGATGGCCTCCCTTCTCACCTCACAGCCATCCTCTTCACACCAATATGATATTTTTTTAATAGAAAGAAAGGAAAAGACAGAAAGTAAGACCACAAAACAAATATCCACAAAAAGAGCACAAGGCAAACACACCCAACCGTCGTCTGCAATCCTGCAAAGTACATGACAGAACACAGCAACAAAACACATATGCATAAAAGACACATAATATCCATGACTTTGCAGTAGATTATTATAAATATATACATATATACATATATGTATATATATATATATATATATATATATATATATATATATATATATATATACATATATATATATATATATATATATAAGATACATACATATACATATACATACATATACATATACATACATATACACATACATACATTCATATTCAGTCATATACCCATCTACATATCTACATGTGATACCTGCGTGTGTATCCCTGCATCTATTAGTGTATGGTTGTAAGTATGCATAAATGAATAAGGCTTCTCTAATAGAACATTCAATAGTGACCGTGAAGCATCATAGATCCGCCCCCCAAGACCCGAGGCAGACAAAGGGGGGTACCAGAGCACAAGACCCCAAGAAGGACCCCGAGCTCAGAGCCCCCAGGGCCACCCGAACAAGACGAACCACTCACCCACCCCCCAGATCCGACCCTAGGGGAGAACCGGGAGGGCCCTATCAACTACCACACACAATGACCCCCAGGGGCCAACAGCGACAAATTCATAGGACCCCACCGGAGCCCGCTGCACCGACGTAGCCCCAGGCCCAGGCGCCAAGGCCCGGGCACCAGGGACGCCCACCCCTCAGACCCAGACCGATAGGACCAGAGGACCCCAGCCCCACCAGGCAGCTACCAGGCCGAGCCGACATACGCCCAAGTACCCAACCCCCAATGCCGAGGACACTAAGCGCACCAGTAGGCAAGGGCATACCCCGCCAGGGGGGCACGTGGCAGTAGCACAACACCAAGTAGCCTCAGATGTATCAAAGAGGGGGCACCCTAAGTCCCGGCCTGACAAATAGACATTCATACACAGATACAATCACACATGCCCACCCTCATCATCACCCTCAGTCTCTCAAAGACATATAATAACGACACATTCAATTCATAATCCCGATACGCACTCTATACCCCCAGGTCCAAGACATGTACCTGCCCCTTACATGGGGCAGACCACACCCAAACCCAGGAGATAGGCCCATTCATTCTGGGGTGGGGAGGAGCCAACATCCAAGATCCGGCCCAACCCGCGCTCAGCTGTCAGGACAGGACACCCCAAGCCAAGCAGCCCCAGGGAGAGCGTTGCGCCAGCCCCGCCCACGGCAAACCCCCAGGCCCTGAACCCCCCCCATAGCCCAGGTCAACACCTGACGGTCTGCCACTTTTCCAGACCCCACCCCCAGAATGGCCGTCAGGGAGCAAAGGGGTTCAACAACAAAAAAACTACTAGACCCCGACACACCCACCCCCTCCCCCAGATGTGCTGTTGAAGTGTGTTGTAGTAAAGTGCAATTAAAAAGGAAAGAGAAAGAGCAAAGGTTGGCATAATGCCAGTTTCCCCTCCACCCCAACTCTAACCCAAGCCCTTACTGTCTAAATGCATCATTGTAAGTGAGCACAGGCACAGGAGGCGAGAGTAGTGTCATCCCGCCACCCATAACCATAGTGCCCACTCCAAGTTCCTATATGTGAATGTTATGAGGATGTTTATGAGTGAATGTCTAAGGTGTATAATAAAATTGAGTCCCAGGTGGTTCTGAACAACACAGATGTAAAAATGTTGCAGTACACCCGAGCCTCAAAATCCCTACATGTATTAAATTTGAAATGAAGAAGACGGAGGTGTGCGGTGAGGGATAGGGGGAAAATAACTGCAGGACCAAATGCTCCCGCAGGGAGTCAGCTCCCCCGCTGACCCAACAGGTCCCCCCCCAGTTCCCCAGGGCCCATGGAGCGAGGCCAAAACACCTCTCCGACCGTCATGTCTATTGAGCTCCAGACCAGAGAGGGACAGGACCACGAGGGCCACCAGCAGCAAGGCTAACCGCCCACACCCACCAGGGCCGCCAAGACCCCTACTGAGCGCAGTCATTCCGCCGACCAAGAGGACGCAAAATCCCACATGGACGACACGACCAAGAGCGCCCGACCAACCACCGAGAGAGCCAGGGAGCAACGGGAGCGTGCCCTCACCATAGGAAAGGGCCAGCCAACCGGCCACGCATAGTCCCAGACCATCAGCAAGGGCATCCACCTAGTCCCCACCCCATAAGAAATACCACACCCACCCGTCATACTAACAACTCTCAGAACATATAACACACTAGACACCCAGGCTGGGTCACACTGCCCCCTCCCATGGGCCACCAGGCACGCCTCCAAACCCCCAACCCCCAGCCCACGAACCCCCAACCCACCAGCGAATCGAGGGCCCCCCGGCCAGTGTCGGACACCAGAGCGCAGGCCAGCCCAAGCCAGGCGACCCGCCCGCCAGAGCCCAAGATCCCCCACCAGGGCCAAGCCCGGGGACGACACGTCCCCAGACTCCCAAGCCCCCGGCGCCCACCCCGAAACCACCCCAGCCCAGCTGGGCCACCGACCGGCGACCCATGACCGCCGCCACAGACCACCCGAGGCCCCGCATGCAGCCCCCAGCAGACATCCACCAGAACCACCCAGGTCCTCCCCAGGTTGAAGGCAGGGCCCTCCCCGCCCAAACAGCCCCAACCCCCCGGCGTCCCAAACCCCGACACCCCCCATCAGCCCCAGTGCCTCACAAGGCTAGACCCCAGACCCCCCACCCCCACTATGAGAGAAGCTAGGAACAAACATAGGGACATTATGGAGAAGAACTTTGCATTGAAGGATCCAAAAAAGTTATGGGACTCTATGAAAACAGCAGTCAATATGACTACAAAGAGAAAGTGTCTCATCACAGATGATGATCTTAAAAAAGCTAATGAGCTCAACAATTTTTTTATGAGGTTTGAAACACAAGATCCTACTTCAAAGTGTGATGAAGTTCTTCAGTCCATTGATCTTGATGATTCCTGTACCCAACTGGAAGTTAATCCTTACAAAATTCAGGCACTGTTTAGTGGAGTTAGTAAAAATAAATCTGCTGGTCCTGATGGTATTTCTGCCTTTCTTTTAAAAACCTGTGCTGAAGAGCTCACTCCAGTCTGGTGCCCTATTTTTCAGCAATCACTTGACCAACATACGGTTCCTTCTTTTTGGAAGAAGTCAATTATTATTCCGATCCCCAAGAAATCAAGTCCATCTGAGAATAATGACTATAGACCAGTGGCACTGACATCAATAGTTATGAAGTGTTTTGAGAAATATGTTGCGTCCCTCTTGAAATCAGAGATAAACCCTGGTCTTGATCCTTTCCAGTTTGCTTACAGACAGAGACGGGGTACAGATGATGCTATTAATGGCATCACACACCTAACTCTTAAACATCTTGAAAACCCAAAGGCCTACGCCCGTCTTCTGTTTATAGATTTTAGCTCTGCTTTTAATACCGTACAGCCTCACCTGCTTATTAAGAAATTACAGCAGATGAATCTTAACCCTCTTCTTATTAAATGGTTTTATTCTTTTTTAACAAAAAGATCACAGCTTGTTAGAGTCAATAAAACCTTATCAGAGCCAAGGTCCATCAGCACTGGGGTTCCCCAGGGCTGCGTTACCTCTCCTGTCCTCTTCACCATTTACACAAATGATTGCATCAGCAGCTGCCCCGGGAATTATGTTTTTAAATTCTCTGATGACACTGCTATTCTCAGCTTGCTGCATGAGGATATGGACTCCTCATCATATTTTAATGAGGTTCAATCATTTGTTCAATGGTGTGATGACCACCACCTTATTATTAATGCCAGGAAAACAGAAGAGATGCTGATTGACCCCAAGTCTTTGGGTGATAATCTCCCACTTTTTATTCACAACCAGAAAATAAACCAGGTCTGTTCTTACAGATATCTGGGTGTCCACCTAGATAATCTGTTCAAGTGGGAAATTCATGTTAACATGTTGTGCTCCCGTCTACAGCAGAGACTGTACTTTTTACGCAGACTCAGAGTCTTTGGGGTTAACAAGAAGCTCATGTTTTTATTCTATCAGGCCGTACTGGAAAGCATCATTAGGTTTGGGATGTCAGCGTGGTATGGCAATCTTTCTGTGCAACTTAAATCTAAACTTCATCGTATGGTACAAACTGCAATGAAGGTGATAGGAAGAACTGATAACTTCTCCCTGCAGTCTATCTATGATGAGTCTGTCCTCAGACTAGCACGGAGGGTACTGTCTGACCCCGCTCACATCCTGAACTCACAATACGAACTGTTACCATCTGGCAAACGGTTTAGAGTCCCTGCTTTTAGACTTAACCGATTTAAAAATTCTTTTATCCCCACATCGATCAGATTGTTAAATAAAGTAGGTATATAGTAAGTTTTCCATGATGCTGCTGATGCTCTGGTCTGATTGTTGTTTCATTTACTGCTGGATGTATGTGGGAATGTGCAATATGTGTTTTTATTGAGCATTGAATAGTCTTATTGAGCAATGTGTGTTTTTAAAAGCAATGTGTTTTTAACTGAGCAATAGGTTTTTATTTTATATGCTTTTAAATTTGTATTGTGTTCATGTGACTGTATTGTTGGCAGAAGTGTTGTTTGGCGTACGATGTCCAAGACAAATTTCCCCTTGGGGACAATAAAGTATATATCTATCTATCTATCTATCTATGTAACTGAGCCGATCAAAGAAAGCCAAAGAAATTGATCCGATGTGTTGGCAGATGCTGTTTCAAGACTAATATGCTCTAACAGAAGATTTTTATACTGATTAATGCTAAGATTATTTTAATTTTTCCAATTTAGGAGTATAGTTTTCTTTGCGATGCATAAGGCAGTGAAGATCACATGAGATTTATTTTTTCTATCTAGTGTAACATCTTCAAGGATAGCCAATAAGCAAACAGATGGAGAGAGTGGAATATTACATTTCAGACATTTAGACAAGTCTTCACATACCTGGACCCAGAATCTCTGAACGGGTGGACAGAACCAGAGTGCGTGGATATAATCATCAGGTATATTGCTTGTGCACTTTGAGCAATTGTTAGATGATGTAAATCCCATCTTAAACATTCGTTGACCTGTATAATGTACTCTATAGAGAACTTTATACTGTATTAATTGTAAATTAGAGATTCTAGTCATTTTAGATGTTTTTAAACATATTTGAGACAAGGTGTTTTGGTCAAAGTTGACTGATAAATCTGTCTCCCATTTTGCAACAGGAGGTGTTATGGAGTCATCTATTCTAGACAATTTCTTGTATATTTTAGATAACAATTTGGGTTGTTTAAGATTAATGAATTCTGACACACATATTGGTGTCTCTAACAATTCTCTATTAAGCTTAAATTTCTTTTTTACAATAGACTTAATTTGTTGATATTCTAAGAAGTATTTATTGTCAATGCCATATTGTATTATTAATTCATTAAATGAAATAAAGTCTACACCATCAAATATGTGTTCCAGACGTTCAATTCCCTTAACTCTCCAACCTGAGAAATTTAACATATTATTTTCTTTCTGTATGTCAGGATTGTTCCAGATGGGTGTTTGTCTGCATGGGAGTAGTGAAGACTTTGTCATTTTCAGATACTCCCAGCCATGCTGTCAGAGATGAGCTAATACTGATACTTTTAAAGCAGACATGTTTTTTTTTACATTTGTACTAATAAATGGCAGATCTGAAACCCTAATATTATTACATAAAGTTTGCTCTATGTCTATCCAAGTAACATCTAGTGCATTTGGATTTAGTTCAAAAAAGGCGTTCAATACAAGATCAACTGGACTTTATTTGTAACAGAAGACGTTTCGCTCATCATCCGATAAGCTTTCTCAATTCAATGGAGACTGTGAGAGGGAGAGGGAAGTTATAAGCAAGCTGGACCACTGATGCACACCAAACTAGGTAAATTGGAAGCCAACACACACACATATTTGGGATAACACGTGCCTGTGACCCATTCAAAGTTCAGTGTGTGAAAGCAGAGATTACAGAAAAACACACACACATCCTACTGTATGTAAATTGACAAAAACCACACTTCACACATTGATACCAAGGACCTGTCAAAGTCTTTGTTAGTCTAATTCACAAGTGATCTTGTATTGAACGCCTTTTTTGATTTATCATGTCCTGGACGACTGAGAATCTTCACCAGCATTTGGATTTAGCCACTTTGAAATATATTCTAACCTATTTGCTAAATAGTAGTGATAAAAGTTTGGGAGTTCTAATCCTCCGGTTTCTTTAGATTTCTGTAGTGTTTTTAAGCTAATATGTGGAGTTTTGTTTTTCCAAAGGAATTTAGATATGAAAGAGTCCAGGGATTTAAACCATTCATTTGAAGGTTTATTTGGAATCATTGAGAATAAATAATTTATTCTCGGCAGGCTATCATTTTTACTGAGGCAACTCTTCCCATAAGTGATATGGGTAGAGATCTCCATCTAGTAAGATCGTCTTCAATTTTCTTTAAAAGTGGTATATGATTTAATTTTACAGTTTTAAGTCTTCTAATCTAGGAGAAATCTTAATACCCAAGTATGTAATGTTACCTGATTGTAGTTTTCCATTTAAAGAAGTATTAAACACGCAATTTATTGGAAGAGCTGTAGATTTTGACCAATTTATAGAATAATCAGAAACTTGTGAGAATGAGTTTATTAATTCGATAACATTAGATATAGAGTTTCAGTTTTCTGAGTTTTGAAGAAGGGCTGACCCAGTTAGATGACAAGGCACAAAAGTAAGTGGTTCCAGGCTGTAGATCTCACAGGAAGGCAATTCAGGAGGTGATTGAGGAAACAGGACTTCCACAGAAAAGTAACTTTGAACAGGAGAAAACACAAGGAGTACAGTTTAGAAACTTTTTATCACATATAAGGATTATGAGGGCTATAGACTAGTTACCAAAAGATCTCAAATGTTCCAGTGGAGATCTACTGAGCCAGGTCATTAAACATTGCGCACCTCATCAGGCTGGAGAGATAAGCTCTGCCCTGCCATTCAGGAGCTGCAAGAACTGTGGTTTGTTGCAGGAAAACAGAATCTCCACAGTGACCTGTGTAGTTTGTGTATGTGTGGTTTGATATCGTGGTCTGAAAAACTTTGTGTGGCAGTAAGTCCATTCTCAAGGTCAGAACCATGACCTATTGACACACTCACACAATGTTTGATATGCAAGTCAGTGAGGATCCACAACTTCTCCTCCTCCACCAAAACCCTCAGCACTGGCTCCCCTCAGGGATGTGTGTTGAGCCCTCTCCTGTTCACTCTGCTCACATATGATTGTGCAGCTACCCATCCAGGTTGTCATATTGTAAAGTTTGCAGATGATACAGCGGTGGTGGGATGCATCACAAACAATGATGAGTCCAGCTACAGGCAGGAGGTGGAACACCTGGAGAGCTGGTGCAAAGAGAATAACCTTCACATGAATGTGAAGAAGACAAAGGAGATGATTGTGGACTTCAGAAGGAACAAACATACCTATCCCCCATGAATATAAGAGGATCTGTGGTGGAAGTGGTTTCCAGCTATAAGTACTTGGGTGTACACACTGGCCTTGATCCTACCTCTTTGTCCAACTTTAGGCCAATTTCAAAGTTACCATTTATTTCAAAAATATTGGAAAAAGTTGTTTACACCCAGCTGAAGGACTTTTTGGATGAATTTAAAATTTTGGAGGTCTTCCAGTCTGGTTTTAAAACCTACCATAGCACTGAATCTGCTCTTTTAAGGGTTTTTAATGATATATTTTTATCGCTGGATTCTGGAAACTGTGTTTTACTTGTGCTTTTAGATTTAACAGCTGCTTTTGACACAGTCGACCATGAAATTCTTATCGCCAGATTGGAGCAATGGGTGGGCATCACTGGCTCAGCTCTGCAGTGGTTTAGGTCCTACCTTTCAAATCGAAGTTTCAGTGTGAAGATTGATAATTTTACCTCTGCATCTGCTGCCCTCCCCTGGGGTGTACCCCAGGGATCTATCCTTGGTCCTCTGCTCTTCTCACTTTACCTTCTGCCACTCGGCTCTATTTTCAGGAAACATGGTGTGCAGTTTCATTTGTATGCGGATGACTGTCAAGTCTATTTTCCTGTAAAACAAAATGGCTCCACGCAGTCTCTTCTGGACTGTCTTGGTGACATTAGAGGGTGGATGGCGCTTAATTTCCTTCATTTTAATGATAAAAAGACCGAGGTTATGGTCTTTAGATCTAGTGCTCCTGACAGTCCCACCACTTTTGATTTTTCCTCTTTGGCCCCATATGAAAAGTCGATTGTGACAAATCTAGGAGTGAAAATTGACCCCTGCCTGAAACTGGACTGTCACATCAACAGCATGGTTAAATCCTCGTTCTTTCATCTGAGGCGCCTGTCAAAAATCAAGCCCCTCCTTTCTAGACGCCACTTAGAGACCGTAATCCACGCTTTTATTACTTCACGCCTGGATTATTGTAACTCTCTTCTGATTGGAGTAAATAAGGCCTCGCTTTCTCGGTTGCAGCTGGTACAAAATGCTGCTGCACGATTTTTGACTGGTACAGGCAGACGTGAGCACATCACTCCAGTTTTAATGTCCCTTCATTGGCTTCCTGTCCAGTTTCGAATCCATTTTAAAGTTTTATTGTTTGTTTTTAAGTCTTTGAACGGTTTTAGTCCCTGTTATCTGTCTGAACTGCTTCAACTTTATGTGCCATCACGTGCTCTCAGATCCGCTGACCAGATGCTTTTAGCAGTCCCAAAAACCTTTTATAAGACCAGAGGAGACAGAGCATTTTCAGCTCTGGCTCCTAAATTGTGGAACGAGCTGCCACTGAAGGTCAGGCAGGCCCCATCAATATCTGTTTTTAAAACTCGTTTAAAAACACATATGTTTTCATTGGCTTTTAAACCAGAATGAGTTCACATCTCTGTTTTAGTGTTGTATTATTTTACTTGTGATGTACCGATATTTATATGATTGAGATTGATTGTTTTTATTGTTTTGTGCTTGTTTTTATTCTTGTACAGCACTTCGGACGGCTGCTGCTGTATTTTTAAGTGCTTTATAAATAAACTGGTATGGTATGGTATGGTATGATAACCTCAGCTGGACCAACAACACCACCAGCCTAATAAAGAAAGGTCATCAGAGACTCTACTTTCAGACGGCTGAGACGAGCTGGTCTGAGAAGCTCAGCCCTCACCTCCTTCTACAGATGTGCAGTGGAGAGCATCCTGTGCTCCAGCATCAACGTGTGGCATGGAGGCTGCACAGCTGCAGAAAGAAAAGCTCTACAGAGAGTGATGAAGGCTGCACAGAAGTCTGTTGGAGTCAGCCTCCCCACCATCACAGACATCTACACCTCCAGATGCAGGAAGAGAGCCACCTGCATCATGAAGACCCCACTCACCCAGCACACACACTTTTTGCCCCGCTCCCCTCAAGAAGGAGGTTGAGGAGCATTAAGTGTAGAACCACTAGACTGAGGAACAGCTTCTACCCTGAGGCTGTTAGACTCATGAATCTCTAACCAGAATAATCACTGTGAAAACACATCATGTTGCTGCTGATCTGTTTCATGTTGCTGTGTTCATGTGTGCTCGTCTGCTCACAATGACTCATGTCCGGGCTGATGTTGTTTGGCGTGTTGTTTTTATTGTTTTTTGTGCTATTAGTGCTTAGTGTATTTTTTAGTTGATGTTTTTCTTAGTTCATATCTTAGATGTTATTACTGTTTTTCTTTTACATTTTATTGTTGGATGTAACTGGGATCCTGTGTACATAATTTCGCTCCACCACATGTACCACATGTTGTGCGAATGACAAAGAATATCTGAATCTGAATATGTGCATGGAACCTGGAGCATGCAAAATGTTTTTGTGTATGCACAGTTCATACAGGAGGCCCTGGGTCTGGAGACGGTTAGAGAGACTCCATCAATAGATGGCTGCAAGTTCTGCTGAAGACCTTTGACAGTCAGCTGTTTCCTGTTTTACAACCTCTCAGCCACCTTAATCCTAGAGCAGAGAGAGTAAAGAGCTGAAGAGGCTGACCTTGGTCTGCCTTATTTTACAGGTGAAGGACCTTCTAGACAGTTTGCATGTTAATTATCTATTGGTGTGTATGATCCAGTTATTTACATGCTGCAGCAAGTTCTCTGGCTCCAGGATGATGGTTGTGAGAGTAACACAATTCCTCCAGTTTTTTTTTTTTAACATATCATTCAACCACTGTTGCTGAGGAAGATGGACATCAACATGTTCACTGCCCACTGGATTACTGACTGGCAGGCAGGCCTTGTCCATCTGGACAACATTTTGTCTGATGTGGAAGTTGGTAACACAAAGGGACAGTGCTTACTTTCTTCCTGTTCACCACCACCTTTGTTCACCCCAGCTTTGAGTCACACTTGCAGAGAGGTTCTGATGATTCAGCTGGTGGTGGCTGTACAAGTGAGGGACATTAGTGGAGACTTTTGTGGAGTGGGCTGGATTGAATCACCAGCATTCATTCAACCTTTATTTAAACAGGTTAATCCCATTGAGCCACGATGACTCATTTACAAGCAAGACCTGTACTGTACTAATGCCAAAGCTTTAAAAACTAAAACAATCTGTAACGAATTTCTGTTGTAAGCTGCCCAAAACAGATTTTTGTTTATGTGCCTTTATTCTCTTTTGTGCTATGCATGCCTTAAGTCTCGAGCCATGTTTGACATTGTAAGGTTTTTTGTACTTGTTTCTTTTATAAATAAAAAAACAAACAAAAAAAAAAAAAAAACCCCAAAAAAGAGTGATGGCAACAGTAGACAGCAATGACGACAATAGACATTCACAACAGATGCATACAAAACATTTTTTCAATAACTGATAACAAAATGATCATTAAAAGGATAATTAAAAGGAAACATAGCGAAAAACAGCTAGAAAACAGGAACATGTCTGCATTGGTTCTTGCCAGGAACTTAGCAGATCGGCTGAAGCAGCTCAACATCTGAGACCAGAGAGATAGGGACTGACTTCAGAAAGATAAATGCAACTGCTGAAGATTCTGGGAGAGAATGGAGTGGAGATAGAGGACTGTAAGTACTTGGATGTTACTGTCACTAACACACTGGACTGGAGGCCCCATACCCAAGCTGTTTATAAGAAGGGGGTGTGAAGACTACTGTCTGAAGAAGCTCAGGTCCTTTAACCTGAGATGTTTGGAGCAGTTTCTACCTGTTTATTTTAAGTAGTGTTCTGGTTAAAATAATAATTAAAAAAACTGTTTAGGATTCAATGTGGGTGCAGGTGAGCAACAAAATAGTATACTGTACACATACAGTTTGGCAAGTTGTGCTCCATGATGTTCAAAAACTCTCTTGAAAAATGCAACCATACAGCTTGCTGGTTTCTTGGTTGAAAACATCTCAAATTCAGTGAGACAGGAACAAAAGCAATTTCATGGTGTAGATTCTCAGTTATAAAAAAAAGAAGTAAAAACACAACGACGAGACATTGAGAGGATCCAGTTGAGGTTGTTCAGATAGTTGGTAAGGATGCTCCTTGGACACTTGTTCCAGGCGTGTCCAACTGGTGGTAGACACCAGGGAAGGCCCACAACATGCTGGAGAGACTGTTGCTTGACTGGTCTGGAAACACCTTTGAGTCTTCCCAGAAAAACTGGAAGAAGTGGCTGTGGAAAAATTGTAAAGTTTGCTGATGACTCTGTCATCCTGTCCCTTCTGAGCAGTGATGACCCAGACCCCGGGCCTGTGATTGGGGACTTCACTGAATGGTGTGAGTCTTCCTTTTTAAAGCTAAATATTTCTAAGACAAAGGAGATGGTCATTGATTTCAGAAAAAAATCTTCAGTTGCAGCTCCCGTGGTCATTAACGATGAAGCTGTGGAGATGGTGCAACTTTCTAAGAACTGTTCTTGATGATAAACTGACCTTTGACCCCCATGTGAAATCACTTTGTAAAAAGGCCCACCAAAGGATGTTTTTTAATCAGAAGTTTTGTGGTTTTAAAGGTGCTATGTGTAACTTTCTGTAGAGCGCAGAACTTAGAAATATTTTCAACAGGCAAAGCATTCTGATCCCTCCCCCTCAGAGCCATATATGGCTCTGCTCCCCCTGGCCCTGCTGAAATTCAAATTCAAGCTCTGTTTTTATTGGCTGATTCAAATTCAAGCTCTGTTTTTATTGGCTGATTCAAATTCAAGCTCTGTTTTTATTGGCTGATTCAAATTCAAGCTCTGTTTTTATTGGCTGGTTACAAACTCTGTTTTTATTGGCTGGTTAACGGCGGGTCACTCTGTGTTTTTAGTGTTTTTATAAATGCTGATAGAGAAGCAAGGGGACTATAGTTTTTTTCAGAGATTACTTTGTCTAACATCAGTCTGTCAGTAGATAGTGACAGAGTGAAGAAATATGTTAAAAATATATTGTTAGAAGTTACAGACTGCACTACAAAGTTACACAGTGCAGCTTTAATGTTGATTCAACTTTTATGAGAACGTTTGATTCATGTTTTATTGAGTCTACAGTATTTTAATATTCACCTTCATCTGTTGATTTGGACTTTTGACATGTAAGAACAGGAGCAAACTCTTGGGGATTGTCAAGATGTGCAGCAAAACTGCTGGCATAGACCTAAAGAACCTCGCAGACCTACACAAGGTGAGGTCAGTGAATAAAGCCAGGCAGAGTTCAGGCTGCTTCCATCTGGATTCAGGTTTCTGCAGCCCAGATGTAGAACAAACAAATTAAAAAACTCATTCATCCCTGTAGCAATCAGGTTTCTCAATGCACACTAATTTCAACACTGTTATTTTAATGTCTTAATGTATTGTGTATATATATGTATGTATATATGTGTATGTGTGTATATGTGCATATGTGTGAATATGTACACACCTACTGACTGTGAAGCTAATTGCCCCTCAGGGATAATAAAGATACTTGAACTTGAACTTGGTAAGTGACGTCTGGGTCTCCGTACTCAAGCTGCTGCCCCCAAGACCAGAGTCCAGAACAAGATGATGTATGTATGTATGTATGTATGTATGTATGTATGTATGTATGTATGTATGTATGTATGTATGTATGTATGTATGTATGTATGTATGTATGTATGTATGTATGTATGTATGTATGTATGTATGTATGTATGTATGTATGTATGTATGTATGTATGTATGTATGTATGTATGTATGTATGGATGGATGGATGGATGGATGAATGGATGGATGGATGGATGGATGGATGGGTGGATGATGGATGGAAATAAACTAGACTTCTGTTCTGTAGTTGACAATATTTCACTTTCCTTCTGGGGAGCTTCATCAGTTCTGAACTGAAGAGTGGGGCGTTCCAAGTTTTAAATTGCCAGCAAAGCTTTATTTTCTCTCTTCTCACGATTTTGAGTTGCCTCCAAGTCCCCAACAGTCACAGCTCAGTGAGATCCTACCTTATTTTGCAGCCTTTGGAGCCACAATAGAACATACTGTAATTATCCTTTGGTGAAGATACCAATTCATATCTACAATATCTGCACTCTACAATGAGAAACACAGAAGAAAGTGCCCTGATGCATGCTCAATAATCCAGGTAGAAAAATCTTTAAAAAGTTAAGTCTGGTCCTCTGGACATTCAAAAAACAAAACAACAACAACAACAACAACAACAAGTGGATCAGAAGAAAGTGGATCAGATGAGATAACTCCAAAATGGACATCCACTGCTAGAAACTTGGGTCTCAGTTCTCAGCATTTTGACTCCTTTTTGTCCCTCATAACAAAGCAAAGAGGTAGAATTGGAAATGCCCTCCGTCCATCTGTCCCTCCATATATGCATGCATGATAACTTGAAAAACAAGTGAGGTACCAACTACAATTTTGGTGTGTGGCTAAATGGCCATCACCATAAATATTTGTAAACTAGTCACCCCTATCATTTGAGAAATCTAGGCTTTCTTTAAAAAGTATAGTTTCCTTAGATAACTGGACTGGCTGATGATTAATGTAAGGAGGTCAAGGTCACCACTGGCCACCCCCTGGCTCCTCCCATTGCACCCGGTGGTGGATGAAACTGCTCCCTCCACTCAGGATCTGTCAGTCTGTGCTGCCTCAGAAAAGGAAAAAAAAAAAACTCTCCCTCTGTTGTCCACATTGTAAGTCCTACCCACTTGAATATCTTGTACCAAATCCAAATAAATAAATAAAAGGTTTATTTACATTCCCTGTTAAATTCCAGTTAAAAAAACGCTAATCTCCAAAATTACAAACATTCACTTTTCAAGTTCCTCAGAGATGGGGAACAGTGGCATGACGCTTGTATTAATTTGGTCCAGAACTTGTTTGAAGATCGTTTTACACAGCACTGTAAAGCAAAATCTGTCATTTCTATTCAGTCTAAAAGTTTCTTTGCTCAGGATTTTGTTTAACGTGTGACTATAGATGCATCAAGACACCTTAACCACAGATTATAATCTCATCACAGCTCTCTGAAATGTACTGAATCAAATCACGAGGTGTGTAAAGATTATTTTGTGTTTTTTCCATATCACATCTGGGGTTCTGCAGCTGGAAAAAGGCAACGCTAAAAGCTGTTTAAAGGTCGAGTCAGTGCTGTTTTTACTTGTAGTGATCTCAGTAACTCTGATGGAATTAACTAGAAACAAAGCTTTTAATTTAGAAAAATGTTCCACATGAACAAAACACATTAAACAGTGACTGAGTAAATTTGTTTTGCCCCACAGATGTTGCAGCAGTATAAAGAGGTAGACCATGAAGGAAATCTTTAGAAATGTAGGCGCTGCAAAGCATGACCTGGCGAGTGCTGCAGCTGTGCAGAACTAAATAGTCCAGTGCTTGGCAGGTTTGTCCATATGGACAGAACTGATAAGGTGGAGCAAAATGAAGTGTTCAGTGGAAACCTGAGAAAACAAACAGGCAAACTCCTACAGGAGGGCAGAGCATAAAAACTGTTTATTTCTGATCATTAGATCCAGAAGTGTTGTCAAAAACATGAGAACAATCATCTTAATTCTAAAAGATCAGCTGATGAAAAGTCCCAAAAAACCATACATTTGTCCCATTTTGTGATCCCAGGTCTAAAAACAAGTGAGCAGCTCAGCTCTGCCAGAGTGAAGACATCCAAATAAGTTAAACACGTTTGGCTCGTCTAAATTCTCCTCTGTGGCTTTCGTCAGTACCGGAGGAGCCCCAACACTTTTGTGTTGTTGCTGGACCCATGTGTGCTGACAGGAGGATGCTTCTTGGATCCTGTTCACCATGCTAAAAGCCTTTATTAGAGCTAATGCGCTTTTCTAAAGCTGAGCCTGGACTGGATGAACGACAGTCCCACGTCCTTTTGTCAGAAATAAACAGTTGGCGTTCAGAGCATCATCCTGTCACACCACTCATGCTTTAATAACATCTCTGCAAAGATGAACGTTTAAGGACTTCAGTCGATGAAGCTTTTAGAGGATTTTTTGTCTCTTAACAGACATTTCTGTTTTGCACAATTCTGTGGAAAAACAAAACCTTAAAACCTGGACTCTGGCACACGTCAAAGGTTTGGGGGTTATTTTGATTCAAACTTTAACTTTGGAAACAGATTATGTGACAAAGTGATCATTTCTTTAAAAGAGGTTTTTATCAAAAATTAAAACATTTTTTATTCTTTATTGACTTTGATTTGATTTGATGATTATTTATTCATTTTAAAAGAACAATACAAAACAGTTTCATCAGATACAAGAATACAAGTAGGATAAAATGAAAGGAGCAGAAAGAAGATTTAGATTTTTTTTTAGCACTTTGAGATTTTAATTAATGAAAAGTGCATTATAAATGGAATTCATTATTATTATTATTATTATTAAGATGAAATCTTATTATATCTGCCCCTTATTTCACAACTTGTTCAAACAATGATAACCTTCAAACTACATCACAAAATGAATAACTCTACTTAATTTTTCTAACTGTAATACACAAACACACTAAGTTACATCATATATAGTTTTTGAGCAAGTCCTTTTTGACCTTTTTCTTAAATGTATACATTGATTTTGCATTTTTAACATCACTCTCCAGAACATTCCACAATCCAACTCCCTGAATTGAGGTAGACCGTCCCTTTAAGCCATGGCACAGTGGTAGTGGCAGCCGACCCCCGATCGGAAGGTTGGAGGTTCGAATCCCGCTTCCCCCCACCATGTGTCGTTGTGTCCCTGGGCAAGACACTTAACCCCGAGTTGCTCCCGGTAGGACTGGATGGCGCCTTGCATGGCAGACTACCGCTACCGGTGTATGAATGTGTGTATGAATGGGTGGATGGCTGGTACTGTAAAGTGCTTTGGGGTTCCTCACAGGGGGCTGGAAAGCGCTATACCTGTATAAGTAAGCCCCATTTACCATTTACCATTTAAGCTGGTTCTGAATTGTGGTTTGATGAATATCTCTGTCCCTTTGAGATTGTAATAACTTTGTCTTTTAAAAAATTTCTTTGGATATTTAAAGGTAATGTGTTATTATGAGCCCTATACATAACTGATAAAATACTATATTCTACCAATTCCTGGAATTTCAATAAATTTAGCTGAAGAAACAAAGTGTTTGATGGGTGACTGAAATGTTTTCTGGTGATTACTCTTACAGCTCTCTTTTGTAAAATAAAAACAGGCTTTGTAATTGTTTTGCACGCTTTTCCCCAAACCTCAATACAATAGATTAAACGTGGAACAATGATTGTGTTATACAACATATACAGAGCTTTATCAATTAAAAAATCCCTGACTTTATACAGTACTGCAATTGATCTAGCTATTTTTGTTTTAATGGAATTTACATGATGTTTCCATGTCAGTTTGTCATCAATGATAACACCCAGAAACTTCACTTCACTCACTTTACAGATCACAACATCTTCAATTTCAAATGGATCGTCAACAATTCTCTTTTTGTTACTGAATATCATGTAATTAGTTTTATCTAAATTCAAAGATAATTTGTTTAATTTAAACCAAGTTTGTATTTTTATAAATTCTGTTTTCATCATATCCAAAATCTGTTTTATGTCTTTACCCGAACAGAAAAATGTGGTGTCATCGGCAAAAAGAACACATTTAAGAAGTCCTGACACATTTACCAAGTCATTCACATATAAAATAAATAACTTTGGTCCAAGCACAGAGCCCTGAGGAACTCCACAAGTGATATCACGGAGGTCAGATCTAACATCATTTATTTGCACAAACTGTTTCCTATCTTTCAAATAGCTAGATACCCACTGTAATGCTGGTCCTCTAATACCATATTTATTTAGTTTTTCAAGGAGAATGGTGTGATCAATGGTATCAAATGCTTTTTTTTTTTAGATCAACAAAAACACTAACACAGTATTGTTTATGATCAATAAAAATAAAAATTCTCTGAAACTTTGGCTGAAAACTAATCAGAAGTGCACTCATGTGTAGATTACTTTGTCTATTTTCTTATGGCATCATATTTTTATTGTAATTTTATGTTGTGTTATGAGCCAAATAGGTGATGTTTGTATTTTTCTCTGCTCTTTTGTTTTATGGGACGTTTCTTATTCTTACCTGCCTTAGGACAACGGATGCAAATTAGCTATTGTGCTAACTCCGGCATATTTACATTGATGCTTACTGCTATCATGTTGATTAATATGCATTGTCCTAACTTAAATAAATAAATAAATGAAAAAATGAAAAAAAATGAATGAAATCAAATCAACAGCTGTAGTTATTTGTTCCATTAAATCCATGAGAGCCATTGATGTAGAGTTTTTTCCTCTAAACCCATACTGACTTTGAACGTGATTCACACATTTATCACCTTCCATCTGGATCATGGTAATTTGCTGTTACCCAGACTGGATCAGGTCCCCTGGGGGTGCTCAGGTCTCTGGTCCACAGAGGTGATCAGTCTGTAATTCTTCCCGGGTCCAGGCTAGCCTCTGGAACAGAACATCCTGAACAGGTCTCCTCTGTGCTGCTTCTCTTTTTGGCTCCCTCTTTGTTTTGCAACTTATGTTAAAGGTGTTTTTATTATTACCTACAGGCTAAGGTACTGAATGGGCAGACTCCTGCAGACATTTAATAATAATGATGTTTATGCCTTGTCATCATTGTAAGTTCCTACACAATGACGAAATTGGCTGTCTGAATTTAACCCATCCACCACCAGGTGGAGTGGTGGGCAGCTATTGAGGGCACACGGGGAGCAACTGGGGATGAGGTGTCCTGCTCAGAGACACCACGAGATGTGCAATGACTGGGGATTGAACCAGGGACCTTCAGGTCCTGAGTCGGCTGCCCTGCCTCTACACCTATGTACACCCTTGGAGCCAAACTGTCAAGGAGAGAAGCTGTCCTCTAGGATTGGGGTTCAACTCCCCAGCCCTTGCAGCATGTCAAGGTGTCCACTGAAGCTTTCCTTGTTCATCGGTGAATAAGTGACAGATAAGGCATATTTAAATATGAAGTGTAACATATAGGACATAATGCCCAGTATGAGCGAATGGGTCAATAAGAGGCATTATAAAGAACTAAGACACGTAAGTAGGTTCTACATTAGTGCGGTCCAGACCTGCAGGGTCTTAAGCCACTTTCCATTGTAAGGTAAGTGTGACTCCACTCGGCTCTCATCAGTTTTTCTCAGGCGTAGACTATTTTTCTACTGTGATTCGTTTCTGTGTGCAGTGGGTGGGACTGTCGATGCAAAGTGGGCTGTATCATAACATGTCATTGTGTTCGAGTCACTCCACTTGTTGGGATCCTGTATCACCCTATAATTGGAATTTATAATTGGAATTTCTTTAGCACATCCCGTCACTGCTTATAAGTCTGGGTGTAGCCATGCTGCACCACCATCTCTGATCTCTTTCTGTAAATGTGCTCATTTCTTGTGGAGTCGTCCAGCTCACACTGAATCCTAACATCGGCCAATAAAGTTAGAAAGGTCTGTACCTCATAATTGGTCCACGGCACCATTTTTGGAGCTTCCATACCAGAAATTAACAAAAACAACACACATTCAACACAACCAGAAAGGAAAGAGTAGCTCGATGTAGTTTTTAGATTTTCTGGACAAGTCATCCAGTAACACAGCTATGCTGGCCAATCAACGGCTGCTGTCTGCCTACGTTAAAATCGTCCCCACTCTTTTGATTGTGGATGGCACAATGTTTTTAAATGTTTACCCAAGATGGAAAAAACAAACATTTACCACTTTTCTTTCATTTATTTACATGTTTTTACAACATAAACAGAAAGTTATAAATGTGATGTGCGTGATTACAGGTAAACTAATGGCAATAAGGTAGACTGAATTAATAAACCAATGAATTAGTTACATTCAGACACACACACAAAAAGAATACTTAAATAATGAACAAGCACAATTACTCTATTGAAATTTTACCCAAAGTGTCGAATGTGTGTCAGTCCATAACACGACTGTCCCAGTTACTGAAAAAGGTTTGAGAAATAAAAAAAGAACAACTTCAGCTTTTTACAGAAGATAAAACCTGAAAATAGTTTTATGAATTGTATCTGGCAGAGGAAGTGTGTAAGCCAAGTCCTCTGAAGCTGAAGTGTCAGGACGAATGTTGCAGAGCTCAGCAGATCTCTTCCATAAACACGTCGTCCTCCTTCACAGCCGGCTGGAGCGTCGTAACTCTGCAGCGAGGAGCGATACCGTGCACCAGAAGAAGAATCGCTTGTCTGAGGTCGTAATTTCTCAACAAAGAGCAATAGGTTAAATCAATCCAGTGAGACAAGCACAGAGTCATCCTTTGTTCATCAGAGTTTTCTTTAGAATTAAGTGTTTTTTGTACAAATATATTATTAACCAGATCACATTTTCTTGTTTATGTTTTTTTTTTATATATATATACTGGTATGTATTTAACAATCAAAGAGATTTATTCCATTTATAAAACAGTTCAACAATAAAATCCACTCAATTTAACAGGCAGAGGTGGAGTGCTGGAGTCAGCGTTCTGATTTTACTGTTGAAGGCCCGGTCCACTTGAAACTGTGTTTTAGGAGCACCTTAAAGGGACTTTTCAAAACCAGGTTCCAGAGTGGGTAAATTGTTAAGCTTTGTACCCTGATGCATGCTCAATAATCCAGGTAGAAAAATCTAAAAAAGCTAAGACTGGTGAGGTCCTCTGGACATTCAAAAAAACAAAACAAAGCAAAAAAAATTGTAGAAACGTTCCGTCTTTCGTCCGGAAGATGAAAGGAGGCCATCTTTGTGAAAAGAAACCGTCCATCATTAAACAGGGGTGGAGGCCTCCGGGTTCAACTGTCTCCCTCCTACAATGCTGTTATTGCTAGTATCACTCAGCCCTCTGTGAATAGCAAACAACCATCAGGGTGCTAACGATCCATCGTTAGGCTGATGGTCCTCCTTGATCATGTGAGCAGCTGGTTTCAGCTGTCATCAGCCAACTGGTTGATCCACTGTGAGAGGGTGCTATTTATAAGACTGAGCTGAATACAGCAGCTCAGACTGAGGAAGTCTTTTGGACAAAAGACGAAACGTTTCTACAATTTTTTTGCTTTGTTTTGTTTTGTTTTTTTACTGTCCAGAGGACCAGACTTAGCTTTTTTTTTAAAGCTTTGTGTTTCTGTGTGGACAGCCTAAACGTAACCTTTTGAAAACTATGATGTTAAAGCACCACCCTCTGCCTGACCTACGACCCCAAGCACAACAGACCTCAGATGGCCAGACTCATATACCCAGCCAGCATGCACAGGTGGGCCCCATATGGTATACATATGTGCAAAAAACATGGGTCCCAAAAGGTTTTGTCCACGGTTTCCATGGTGGCCCCACATGGGTTTGCCCAGATATATTTTAATGGGCCCTGACTGGGTTTTCAGTGGGACCCATATGTTTAACTTAAATGAGACCCATGTAAAACCCATGTGTGTGCCGTGAAGAATATCTACCTGGGACTAAACTGGGTCCCTACTGGGCTAAAATATGGGTAATAAGTGGGTTTGTCCACGGTTTCCATGGTGGCCCCACATGGGTTTGCCCAGATAGATTTTAATGGGCCCTGACTGGGTTTTTAGTGGGACCCAGATGTTTAACTTAATTGAGACCCATGTAAAACCCATATGTGTGCCTTGAAGAATATCTACCTGGGACTAAACTGGGTCCCAACTGGGCTAAAAATATGGGTAATAAGTGGGTTTGTCCACAGTTTCCATGGTGGCCCCACATGGGTTTGCCCAGATAGACTTTAATGGGCCCTGACTGGGCTTTCAGTGGTTCCCAGATGGTTAACTTATATGAGGCCCATGTAAAACCCATGTGTGTGCCTTGAAGAATATCTACCTGGGACTAAACTGGGTCCCAACTGGGCTAAAAATATGGGTAATAAGTGGGTTTGTCCACGGTTTCCATGGTGGCCCCACATGGGTTTGCCCAGATAGACTTTAATGGGCCCTGACTGGGCTTTCAGTGGTTCCCAGATGGTTAACTTATATGAGGCCCATGTAAAACCCATGTGTGTGCCTTGAAGAATATCTACCTGGGACTAAACTGGGCTAAAAATATGGGTAATAAGTGGGTTTGTCCACGGTTTCCATGGTGGCCCCACATGGGTTTGCCCATACATTTTTAAGGCACTGACTGGGTTTTCAGTGGGACCCAGATGGTTAACTTACATGAGGCCCATTAAAGACCCAAGTGTGTTCTTACCAGCATAATTCACTTATCAGATTTTCCGATGCAACCTGCAGATATTTCTGATCCTTGAAGTATGTCAGAGAGCACACATATTGCACCATACTCTGTGACTTCTGTCTTAACATTGTGTGAGTTAAACCCAAAGAAGACACTCTGGGCCTCACAACAAGTAATACCCAAACTTTAACAAGAGGCAGTTCTGTAACACAGATGTCCTTCTGACTCATGGTGCAGCCCGGAACACTAAAATACTGCTAAACATTATGGGAAATCAACACAGCACTCCCCGTTTTTTAGTTTCCTTTTTGATTGTGGCACTATGAGTTGTATTTCTTGTTGGCTTTGATCAACAGATACAGATTTAAACTATAATTGAACACTAATATACCGCTAAGCATGATGGGAAATCAACACAGTTCACTCCCCGTTTTTTAGTTTTGTTTTTGATTGTGGCACTATGAGTTTTAATTCTTGTTGGTTTTGATCAACAGATACAGATTTAAACTATACATTGAATTTATAAATGTAAATTCAATGCATAGTTTAAATCTGTATCTGTTGATCCCCCATTTATACCACTTGGGATGAATACAGTTAGCCCACATGGGCTTCCCATGCTGGGCACATTATACTAAAATCACATGGGTCCTATGTACTGATGCACATCAGAGTCAGAGAGTCTTTATTGTCATTTGCACCGCATGTAGTACATGTGATGAAATGAGATTATGTACACAGGGTCCCAGTTACATCCAACAACAAAATGTAAGAGAAAAACTGTAATAACATCTAGGATATGAACTAAGAAAAACATCCAACTAGAAATACACTAAGCCCTAGAGTAATAGAAAAACGTCATTACAAACAGCAGCACGAACATGAGTCTTTATGAGCAGATGGTCACAGATGAACACAGCAACAAGAAAACAGATCAGCATCAGCATGATGTGATATTTCACAGTGATTAAATCATTAAATTAAAACTTCACAGTGATTATTCTTATTATTTATTTATTCATGAGTCTAATAGCCTCAGGGTAGAAGCTGTTCCTCAGTCTAGTGGTTCTACATTTGATGCTCCTCAACCTCCGTCCTGAGGGGAGTGGGGCAAAGAGTGTGTGTGCTGGGTGAGTGGGGTCTTTCATGATGCAGGTGGCTTTTTTCCTGCATCTCGAAGTGTAAATGTCTGTGATGGTGGGGAGACTGACTCCAACAGACTTCTGTGCAGCCTTCACCACTCTCTGCAAAGCTTTTCTTTCTGCAGCTGTGCAGCCTCCATGCCACACATTGATGCTGGAGAACAGGATGCTCTCCACTGCACACCTGTAGAAGGATGTGAGGACTGGACATATCTGTCCCATTCCCAGTTAGCCCACATAAAAATGAGCTGGGGCCTATATATACATGCCCAGGTTGAAGCCATGTAAGGTCATCCCACATTTAGCCCAATTGGGGTAAATACAGTTAGCCCACATGTGCTTCCCGTGCTGGACCCATTACACCGAAACCACATGGGTCCCATATAATATTGCCCATTTCTGTCCCATTCCCAGTTAGCCCACATAAAAATGAACTGGGGCCTATATATACATGCCCAGGTTGAAGCCATGTAAGGTCATCCCACATTTAGCCCACTTGGGGTAAATACAGTTAGCCCATAAGGGCTTCCCATCCTGGGCCCATTATACTAAAACCACATGGGTCCCATATAATAATGTCCATTTCTGTCCCATTCGCACTTATCCCACATAAACACGAACTGGGACCTCTACATTCATGCCCAGGTTAAACCCATGTAAGGTCAGCCCACTCTTATACCACTTGGGGTAAATACAGTCTGCCCACATGGGCTTCCCATGCAGGTCCCATTATACTAAAACCACATAGGTACCATATAATATTGCCCTTTTCTGTCTCATTCCCAGTTAGCCCACATAAAAATGAACTGGGGCCTAAATATACATGCCCAGGTTGAAGCCATGTAAGGTAACCCCACATTTAGCCCACTTGGGTTAAATACAGTTAGCCCATAAGGGCTTCCCATGCTGGAGCCATTATACTAAAACCACATGGGTCCAATATAATAATGTCCATGTCTGTCCCATTTGAAGTTATCCCACATAAACACGAACTGGGACCTATACATTCATGCCCAGGTTCAACCCATGAAAGGTCAACCCACTCTTATACCACTTGGGGTAAATACAGTCTGCCCACATGGGCTTCCCATGCAGGGCCCATTATACTACTACTACTAATAATAATAATAATGAATTCAATTTACAACGCACTTTTCATTAATGAAAATCTCAAAGTGCTACAAAGTCCAACAGAATTAGATGTCAATAAAACAAGTAATAAAACAAATAAAATCAATAACAGTATCAACTAAGATCAAAGATAGAATCATGAGGAGGCAGAGTATGCCTGTTCATTGTTCTTTAGTTTTAGCAGGTCGCTTTCGTAAATGAGCCCATGAGGTTCAAAAGATTTACCTGACTGAATAAAGGTTGAATGAATGGTTAAAAAGAAAGGTCTTCAAGCCGCTCTTAAAGTCAACCAGTGACTGTGGAGCTCTTAGGCAGTCAGGAAGAGAGTTCCACAGGCGGGGGGCAGCCACACTGAAAGCCCGGTCTCCCATGGTCCTTAATTTGGTTCTCAGAATGTGAAGTAGATGACTGTTCTGTGACCGTAGAGACCGGGTGGATGAGTGTGCATGTACCATATGGGTCCCATATAAATTGCCCATTTCTGTCCCATTGCCAGTTAGCCCATATAAAAATGTACTGAGCCCTATATATATAAAAATAAAATAAATGTCACATTTTTGTCATCTGTGTATGAATATCCATGCTTGGGTTAAACTCATGTAAGGTGATCCCACATTTATACCACTTGGGATAAATACAGTTAGCCCTCATGGGCTTCCCATGCTGGGCACATTATACTAAAATCACATGGGTCCCATATACAGATTTGCATATCTGTCCCATTCCCAGTTAGCCCAAATAAAATTCAACTGGGGCCAATATATCTATGCCCAGGTTCAACCCATGTAAGGTCAGCCCACACTTATCCCAATGGGGGTAAATACAGTTAGCCCATAAGGGCTTCCCATGATGGACCCATTATACTAAAACCACATGGGTCCCATATAATAATGCCCATTTCTGTCCCATTCCCAGTTAGCCCACATAAAAATGAACTGGGGCCTATATATCCATGCCAAGGCTGAACCCATGTAAGGTCATCTGACACTTATCCCACTTGGGGTCAATACAGTTAGCACATATGGGCTTCTCATACTGTGACCATTATACTAAAACCACATGGGTCCCATATAATGATGCCCATTTCTGTCCCATTCCCAGTTAGCCCACATAAAAATGTACTGGGCCCTATATATCCATGCCCAGGTTGAACCCATGAAAGGTGATCCCACATTTATACCACTTGGGATAAATACAATTAGCCCACATGGGCTTCCCATGCTGGGCCCATTATACCGAAACCACATGGGTCCCATATAGTATTGCCCATTTCTGTCCCATTCCCAGTTAGCCCACATAAAAATGAACTGGGGTCTATATATCCATGCCAAGGCTGAACCCATGTAAGGTCATCCGACACTTATCCCACTTGGGGTCAATATAGTTAGCACACATGGGCTTCCCATATTGTGCCCATTATACTAAAACCACATGGGTCCCATATAATTATGCCCATTTCTGTCCCATTCCCAGTTAGCCCACATGGGATAAATACAGTTAGCCCACATGGGCTTCCCATGCTGGGCACATTATACTAAAATCACATGGGTCCCATATACTGATTCACATATCTGTCCCATTCCCAGTTAGCCCAAATAAAATTGAACTGGGGCCTATATATCTATGCCAAGGTTCAACCCATGTAAGGTCAGCCCACACTTATCCCAATTGGGGTAAATACAGTTAGCCTACATGTGCTTCCCATGCTGGGCCCATTATACCGAAACCACATGGGTCCCATATAGTATTGCCCATTTCTGTCCCATTCCCAGTTAGCCCACATACTCCTATGTTAGAATGTTGTTCATCGACTTCAGCTCGGCATTTAACACCATCATCCCCCAACAGCTCATCCTTAAACTGGACAGTCTGGGGCTGAACACCTCAATGTGTAACTGGCTGCTAGACTTCCTGACCGGGAGACCACAGACAGTACGGATCGGGAGTAACACATCTAGCACCATCACATTGAACACAGGGGCCCCACAAGGATGTGTGCTGAGCCCCCTTCTATTCACCCTGCTAACACACGACTGCACACCATCGTACAGCTCCAACCACTTCATCAAGTTTGCGGACGACACAACAGTGGTAGGTCTCATCAGCAACAACGATGAGACGGACTACAGGAACGAGGTGAGCCGCCTGGCCTTGTGGTGCGGACACAACAATCTCACTCTCAACGTGGAGAAGACAAAGGAGATTGTTGTGGACTTCAGGAAGAGGGATGCCCAACATCCCTCTGACCATCAACAGCACCGCAGTGGAGAGAGTAGACAGCACCAAGTTCCTGGGAGTGCACGTCTCAAAGGACCTGTCCTGGAGCAGGAACACTGCAGCACTGGCAAAGAAGGCTCACCAGCGTCTCTACTTTCTCCGCAAGCTGAAAAGGGCTGGAGCTTCAACCCCCATCATGAGCACCTTCTACAGAGGTGCCATAGAAAGTGTCCTGACCAGCTGCATCACTGTGTGGTTTGGTGCATGTACTGCATCCTGCCGCAAGAGCCTCCAGCGCATTGTGAGAGCAGCTGAGAAGATCGTGGGCACCTCCTTGCCCTCACTGCAGGACTTACACAGCAAACGCCTCACTCGGAAAGCCCACCGCATGGCAGGTGATCCCACACACCCACTACACAGCTGCTTCAGACTGCTGCCATCAGGAAGGAGACTGAGGAGTCTCCAGGCTCGAACCAGCAGACTGAGAGACAGCTCTGTTCATCAGGCAGTCAGAATGCTAAACACTCTGCCTGCTCTGCCTCCCCTCCCATTTGAACTGCCTTAACACTAAAACTTTCTCACATATTATCACTCAACACAAAGTTTTTAACACTAGACTCTGTGTCACCAAACGGGTTTTCACTAAACTCTCGGTCATGTGCTCATACAGTTTGCACTACTTCTCATAATTGCACTAATGTCTGTATTACATCACTGCCTATAATCATAATACTGTTTACATTCTCTGTTTACATTTATTAATACTGTTTACTTTTATTACTACTGCTTACATGTAATTACTACTGTTTACATTTATTTACACTACTTTAATATCTACACCACTGCTGGTACATATACAGTGTGCTCTGAACGGTCTTATTTAGGGATGCCCAATGTGCCTTACTGCATATGCCACTTTTTGCCTCTACAACAACATCAACTACTACCTCATACATATACTGTGTACATTGACTCATACGCTGCTTTGCCACTTTGCAAATGTCAATGCTAGAAACCTTTAGTTTATTTTAGTTATACTTTTTATACTCTTTTTTTATACCACTATGCAAAAAAAAAAAAAAAAACTCAGGACAGTGTTAGTTTTACTATTTTTATGCTTATGTCTATTATTATATGTTTCAGTGTTTCAATGTTTAGATGTTTACTGTTGCACCGAGGGACTGAGAGAAACGCAATTTCGGTCCTGTGTATGTCCTGCACTGTACATATTGCAGATCTGACAATAAAGTTGACT
>JBBPBX010033790.1:0-10858 GCA_038048925.1 Garcialebias charrua
GTGCGTGTACGTGCGTGTACGTGCGTGTACGTGCGTGTACGTGCGTGTACGTGCGTGTACGTGCGTGTACGTGCGTGTACGTGCGTGTACGTGCGTGCACGTGTACGTAGGTGTACGTGCATGCACGTGTACGTAGGTGTACGTGCATGCACGTGTACGTACGTGTACGTGCATGCACGTGTACGTACGTGTACGTGCATGTACGTGTACGTGCGTGTACGTGTACGTACGTGTACGTGCGTGTACGTGTACGTACGTGTACGTGCATGCACGTGTACGTGCACGTACGTGTACGTGCATGTACGTGTACGTGCACGTGCGTGTACGTGTACGTACGTGTACGTGCGTGTACGTGTACGTACGTGTACATGCATGTACGTGTACGTACGTGTACATGCATGTACATGCATACGTGTACATGCATGCACGTGTACATACGTGTACATGCATGTACGTGTACATACGTGTACATGCATGTACGTGTACATACGTGTACATGCATGTACGTGTACATGCATGTACGTGTACATGCATGTACGTGTACATGCATGTACGTGTACATACGTGTACATGCATGTACGTGTACATGCATGCACGTGTACATACGTGTACATGCATGCACGTGTACATACGTGTACATGCATGCACGTGTACATACGTGTACATGCATGCACGTGTACATACGTGTACATGCATGCACGTGTACATACGTGTACATGCATGTACGTGTACATACGTGTACATGCATGTACGTGTACATACGTGTACATGCATGTACGTGTACATACGTGTACATGCATGTACGTGTACATGCATGTACGTGTACATGCATGTACGTGTACATGCATGTACGTGTACATACGTGTACGTGTACATGCATGTACGTGTACATACGTGTACATGCATGTACGTGTACATGCATGCACGTGTACATACGTGTACATGCATGCACGTGTACATACGTGTACATGCATGCACGTGTACATACGTGTACATGCATGCACGTGTACATACGTGTACATGCATGCACGTGTACATACGTGTACATGCATGCACGTGTACATACGTGTACATGCATGCACGTGTACATACGTGTACATGCATGCACGTGTACATACGTGTACATACGTGTACATGCATGCACGTGTACATACGTGTACATGCATGCACGTGTACATACGTGTACATGCATGCACGTGTACATACGTGTACATGCATGCACGTGTACATACGTGTACATGCATGCACGTGTACATACGTGTACATGCATGCACGTGTACATACGTGTACATGCATGCACGTGTACATACGTGTACATGCATGCACGTGTACATACGTGTACATGCATGCACGTGTACATACGTGTACATGCATGTACGTGTACATACGTGTACATGCATGTACGTGTACATACGTGTACATGCATGTACGTGTACATACGTGTACATGCATGTACGTGTACATACGTGTACATGCATGTACGTGTACATACGTGTACATGCATGTACGTGTACATACGTGTACATGCATGTACGTGTACATACGTGTACATGCATGCACGTGTACATACGTGTACATGCATGCACGTGTACATACGTGTACATGCATGCACGTGTACATACGTGTACATGCATGCACGTGTACATACGTGTACATGCATGCACGTGTACATACGTGTACATGCATGCACGTGTACATACGTGTACATGCATGCACGTGTACATACGTGTACATGCATGCACGTGTACATACGTGTACATGCATGCACGTGTACATACGTGTACATGCATGCACGTGTACATACGTGTACATGCATGTACGTGTACATACGTGTACATGCATGTACGTGTACATACGTGTACATGCATGTACGTGTACATACGTGTACATGCATGTACGTGTACATACGTGTACATGCATGTACGTGTACATACGTGTACATGCATGTACGTGTACATACGTGTACATGCATGTACGTGTACATACGTGTACATGCATGTACGTGTACATACGTGTACATGCATGTACGTGTACATACGTGTACATGCATGTACGTGTACATACGTGTACATGCATGTACGTGTACATACGTGTACATGCGTGTACGTGTACATACGTGTACATGCGTGTACGTGTACATACGTGTACATGCGTGTACGTGTACATACGTGTACATGCGTGTACGTGTACATACGTGTACATGCGTGTACGTGTACATACGTGTACATGCATGTACGTGTACATACGTGTACATACGTGTACATGCATGTACGTGTACATACGTGTACATACGTGTACATGCATGTACGTGTACATACGTGTACATACGTGTACATACATGTACGTGTACATACAGGTACATACTACATGCATGTACATACAGATACATACTACATGCATGTACATACAGATACATACTACATGCATGTACATACAGATACATACTACATGCATGTACATACAGGTACATACTACATGCATGCATGTACATACCAGTACATACATGCATGTACATACATACCAGTACATACATACATGTACATACCAGTACATACATACATACAACGTAATTACTACACACATACATACATACATACATACATACACACATACATACCACATACATACATACATACCTACAACATACTCCATAAATACTACATACATATAAATATATATATATATATATATATACACAAATATGCATATACATACATGTATATATATATACATACATTTACATACGTATGTATGTATGTAGTATGTTTGTAGATGACCTCGTTCATAGGAACGATGATTTTAGAGAGGAGTAAAGGAGGCCATCTTTGTGAAAAGAAACCGTCCATCATTAAAAAGGGGTTGAGGCCTCCTGGTTCAACTGTCCCCCTCCTACAATGCTGTTATTGCTAGTATCACTCAGCCCTCTGTGAATAGCAAACAACCATCAGGGTACTAACGATCCATCGTTAGGCTGATGGTCCTCCTTGATCATGGGAGCAGCTGGTTTTGTTTGTCATCAGAAAACTGGTTGATCCACTGAGAGGGTGCTATTTATAAGACTAAGCTGAATGCAGCAGCTCAGACTGAGGAAGTCTTTCAGACGAAAGACGAAACATTTCTACTTTTTTGTTTTGTTTTGTTTTTTGAATGTCCAGAGGACCAGACAGCTTTTTTAAATATGTATTTTACTTTACTGAAACTTCAAAATAATTATAATGGTCGTCTTTTCTTTTAACAGGTGTTTTTTTCGGATAAATCCAGAAAAGGGAACCAAAGTGGAGAACAAACACTCAAAGCGTCGTCTCAACCTGAACCCCCGAGTCCTCACCCTGATACAGGAACTCACCGATCACGAGTGGTGTGACACCTAAATAAGGACTCTCTTTGTGGACTCTAACTTGTTCAATGAAGAGGTACTGCAAGTTTTAGCTTTTTGGACTATTAGCAGGAAAAAAATATTTGAAGTTTCTGCTCTGTGGACTGTTCATTGAAGAAGCACTGCAAGTTTTTGCTTTGTGGACTATTAGCAGGAAAAAAATATTTGAAGTTTCTGCTCTGTGGACTGTTCATTGAAGAAGCACTGCAAGTTTTTGTTTTGTGGACTGTTAGCAGGAAAAAAATATTTGAAGTTTCTGCTCTGTGGACTGTTCATTGAAGAAGCACTGCAAGTTTTTGTTTTGTGGACTTTTAGCAGGAAAAAAATATTTGAAGTTTCTGCTCTGTGGACTGTTCATTGAAAAACCGCAAGTTTTTGGACTGTTCTGTTGGAGAAAAGGTACCGGTACTACAAGTTGTTGCTTTGTGGACGGTTGACGTATTGCACATTTTTGCCTAAACTTCCACATTTCCACATTTTTTGTTTAAAGTACTGTATTAAGACAACTGCTAAAAATGTAAACATTTACATTTAATTTATTTTAAGCTTTTTGCCTGGCATTTGGTACATTTTGTTAATTGAAAACTGTCTTGACTAAAAGAGGCTAATCTTCAGTTTTTGATTGTGGATTAAGTCAGAGTTGCTGAATTGTTTAAAAATGGTGACAATAAATTTTTCGAAAGTGATATGTACCTCTCATTCCATGATGTTACATTTTGCATGTTTTGTAATGACAGTAGTAGTACTGGTAGTCAGTTAGCGGGTTTAAAAAGTAACTTACCATTTAATTTGATTATTATTAGCGATGAACAAAATACACAAAATATCCTTTATTTTACATACAAAATTTTACTGTGGTTTTACCAGTTTAAATTAGTTTTTTGTTTGATATTTCCCAGTTAATTTAGCCAGTTGTTGATGTACTAAAAACATTTATTAGAGGTAAGAAATGCAGGAAAGGGTCTTCTTATGTAGAACAAAACTGTAAAATTAATGTTTAAAAATGATTTGGTAGTAAGTTGTAGGTATTTAGTAATTCTAAGTGGGGTTAAATTTACATCAGTCCACACAAATTAAAAAAAATAAGTTAACACTAAGCATGGCTAATGAGTTATCTGAACTTATTTTTTTTGTATTAGTTGTACTACTTGATTTAGTACTGCAAACTTAAAAAAGATTAGCTTTTCTTACTCACTAATCTTAAGACTACTTTGCTTAATTTTTTTGAGGCAACGACTTTGCGTACTTTTTTTAAGTAAGGTGAACTAATTAGATCTTACAGTGTATGGGAATTGTGCCCCCGTGCGATTTCCTGAAGGAATACATTCACGCCTTTTACGGCAGGGGGCGTCACCCCGCGCCAGAGGTACCGCCCTTTAAGTACTTAGGCGACTGACCCCCCCAACTGTCTCCAAAATTGCACGTTCACCGAGCTTTCAGCATTGAAAAGGGCCAGCTATGTTGCACCTCGTTCCCTTCCTTCAGGGAACATGAGTTATGGTGCATAACTTTCAGTTCCCTTTCAGTTCGGTCTCTCGGTGCAACATACTTGCTATGGGAACGTAATTCATTCACGCCCTTGAAATGCTCAGTAAAATGCCTGTTAGTGTGAACGTCTGCCCTTGACCAGAAGGCATCTCAAAGCTACTTTCTATTGTGTATTAGAAAGAACAGCCTGAGTGACATCACACGCAGTAACATCCAAACTGTAGTACTTTGCAAAAGTGTTTAAAGAGCTCCAGTTCGCAGCAGCACAAATGTCTGCAACTGACACGCCCTTGAACAATGACCAGGAAGTGGCCAAGCCCCTGGTTGAGTGAGCATGGACTCCAGGGGGCACTTGTTGACCTTTGCTACCGTATGCCCTCTTAATGGCCTCCGTCACCCAATGTGAGAGGCGCTGTCTTGATAGGGCCTTTCCTGTAGCAAGTGCGGCAAAGCAGACGAACAGTTGGTTTGTTTTCCTCCATTCGGCTGTTCTCTGCATGTAGGTGCGTAAATCCCTCATTGGGCAGAGAGCCTGTAGCCTTTCCTGTTCCTGAGTGAGGACAAGATCAGGTGGAAAGGAGGAGAGATCAAAGTCCAGACTCCTATGGTTCAGAGTCAAGATCTTGGGAATGTATGCGGGATTAGGCCTTAGTGTGACCTTTGACCCGTCAGGGGCGAATCTGGTACACATTGGGTGTACAAACAATGCATGGAGGTCACCCACGCGTTTCGCCACACAAAGAGCCAGGAGAAGAGCAGTTTTATAAGATAGAAGATCTATCTTAATCTCGCTCAGAGGCTCAAATGGTGGGTCGCAAAGAGCCCCCAAGACCAGACCAAGATCCCAACCAGGAGTCAAGGTCCTACTGGGTAGCTTGGTTCGAAGCACACCTATCATATATCTCATTATGATTGGATGTGCTCCAGGAGTCCTGTGTCCCCAGCACTCGTGACTGGCAGAGATAGCTGCAAGGAACACTTTAATCATTGAATAAGAACGACTCTTTTCCAGTAAATCCTGAAGGAAAGTTAGTAGTTGAGCCAGCTCGCAAGCATAAGATGCGCCCCTTTTGTGCATATAGAGACTGTGTTGACCCGGCACGGGCATTTTGTATGGTTGTCACCACGTTCTCAGGCAGGCCCGAAGCCATCAGCCTGTCCTTTTCAGCTAACAGGCTGGAATTAATTCCAGATCCTGGCCTAAACAGCTGGGCTACGACTTCCTGTGTGAGTCTTTGAGGGTCAACCAGGTTGGGGAGTGGGCCTCCACGTTGATGTGTTAACAGACTTCCCTGATCGAGCCTCCTCGAAGACAGATGGAGTCTATTAATTTTATTAGAATGAGTTGGGACAGGAAAGCTACTGTTTCCCTCCAAAGCAGGATTTATTGGATTGAGGGACTGCTACTTCTGTAAACGAGCAGATCTCATGATTCCAATTGTTGTCCCACCCGGTGGGATACTGTGTGGGGACAAGTTTGATGCAGCTTTGTGAGGAAAATCACGTGCTGCTCTTCTACCACTCGAGCATTGCATGTCCTTCATGAATAATAAAGGAGCAGCAGCAACGTGTGAACGTGGGGATGGTCCTTTGTGACCGGCAGACTCAAGATAATTTGTTGATAAGGAGCCCAGTTTCCTTTCAAAATCAGGAGGAAAATTCTGGTTCGACTCCGATCCTTTTACACGCACAGTAACGTGATCACAGCCACTGCTTTGAGGGTGTGAAAATGTGTCTGCCTTGGGGCATCCGACGTGCTCTCCTGTGGTGCGAACCTGTCACGTGGTCGTCTGGTTAGTGTATTAGCCGGCCCCTTGCTCATAATGGAGCGGGGGCTGGGACACGTGCCCTTTCCCACCTGTCTCCGCGAAAGATGTAGGGTCTGTTCACAGACGCCTCTGGGTCTGTCTTCTGGAGACAGGTCCAGAGGCACCCTGAAGGGGCTCATTGAATAGGCTGGCACCCCATGAGCCATGAGGGAGGGGGATGTGCCCCCCCCCTCCTTTATGACGGCTGACAGGCCAGAGAGGCCCGTACTGTTGACATTATTTGTGTTGGTGTGTTTTTTTTTCAATAAAACAGGGATGTGCTGTTTAAGAGTTTTATTCGTGCTTACGTGCAACGACATACATGATTTGATGTCACTCACAGCAGGAAGAACATGGTTTGTGCATGCAACAAGTTATCAGCCATTTGTACTTTGCTACAAATAAAGTCTGAACAAGGTGCGAACACTCCCGTTACCACGTGGGCGGGAGGTCGTCTAAAATGTAAACGTGGGCCTGGTTCATCAGGTAAGTTTTTGACGAGTGTCCCGGTTCGTTGAGGAGGCCCTATGCCTGCTCGCTTGGCGTGGGACAAACCTATTTTTGCTCCATGCGTGCTCGGGGCGAGGTTGGTTCGGCGGGGGTCTCTGCCGAGGCTCCTCCTCGTATGCTGTCTGCTTCTGCAGTGGCGCACGCGTCGTCGAGCAGAGCCACGGCTATGCAGATCTACCTCCAGAGGGCTCTCTGGGGGGGCGAAACTCCGACGAGGAATGCCCACCCTGAGGGCTTCAGCCTGCCTGCGCCTTTGGTCCAGCTTGGTTTGGATTCGCTCCAAAGTCTGGCCAAAAAGTCCCTCCGCTTCTATCGAGTGGTGGAGAAAAGGCACCTTTTGTCCCTCTGGTAAATCCGTCAACTCATCCACAGGTGGCGGATCGCGATGACCACTTCCGCCATACCTCTGCCCTGAGCCACAGCTGTCCCCATCATACGGAGAACGAAGTCTGTAGCTCTGCGGGCTTCGTCCAGTAATTCGGCAGCAGCTTGCTTATCCGAGGTTTCCTGCAGTTGTTGGAGTTTTTCTGCGAGGTAAGCCTGCATCATCGCGGACGCGTTCATGGCGCGCGCCGCGAGTCCTTGAGCTCTGTAGCACTTCTCGAGAAGCGACGCTGAGGCTCTGCAAGCTTTGCTGGGGAGAGTTGGCTTTGTTCCTGATGATCTGGGAGCTAGGTGGGACGCTAGTGTGTCCTCAATCTGAGGTGCGTTGGCTATTCCCACCTGATCCATGCCCTCCACGTCGAGGAATTGTGAGAGAGGAAGGAGCATGGGCGCTCGTGGCTGAGGCCAGGTGCGGGTCAGTTCTGTGAGGAAGTCTGGGAACACGGGCATCCTTTGCCTCATTGCAGCCTGTTGTTTTGAATAAAAATAGTTCCCCGCCAGCCTCGTGACCTGTTGGCGAGGTGGGGGTTCCGGCCAGGGGATGTTCAACGCGTCCGCTGCTCTGTGGCACAGGTCGAACAGGGCCGGGATGGAGAAGTCCGTTTCAGGGAGCGCAGGTATCGGGGTCCTGGGGAGGTCCTCTCCCGGATCCTCGATTTCGAGTTCTGGTTCCTCCGCTGAAAATTCGCCCGAGGCTGAGATGGAGATCTCGTCTTCATTCATCATGCCTCTGGTGTCGAACTCGACTGTTAGGTCCACCATGGGAGCAAGCGGGTCAGGGCTGTCGCCCCATTCGACACGCGTGCTGTCGTGTAAAGCCATGTGTTCGAGCTCTGGGGTCGGAGTGAGGGTCTCCGTGGTGTCTGGGTCCTGTGGACCAGCTGAGCTTCCCATGGCCTTAGCCACGAGGTCCACCCGATGCCGTAGCACCGCATCCAGCATCTGGCTGCAGTGTGGGCAAGAATTGGGCGCGTCCAGAGCTTGTCTTGCATGAAATATACCCAGGCAGACTGGACAGGCCTCATGGGTGTCCGTTGCTGCGAGAGCAAATCCACAGCCACTGGAACAGGCGCGCGAGGTTGGGCTCACCGTCCCGCTGGTTTTCCTTTGAAGTTTTGTCTTTCGCTTTCCCTTCTCCGGAGGCATGTCCGAGATAAGGCGAGCGAGACCTTCCAGAATCCTATTTCTTCGTTGTTCAAGTGTCTCCTCCGTCGTGTCGCTTTCGCTGGCTAGCCCGCTAAGTATGTTAGCCGGGGTAGCGGTTGTGGCGTAGTTATAACGCCGTTGAGCGAAGCAACCTGTGGAGAGAGGAGAGAAAAAAACTTTGAGGTTATAGAAATGTGCAGGGAAAAATTCTCTGTGCGCTCTCTGCAGGGAGCAAGCTCACCTCAAGTTGAGCGATGGAGCAGCAGAGAAGTCCCGCAAAGAGAGGTAGTTCAGGTTTTGCGAGGTGAAGGGCAAAAAAGAGACAGTTGGAGGGGCGTCAGTCACCTAAGTACCTAAAGGGCGGTACCTCTGGCGCGGGGTGACACCCCCTGCCGTAAAAGGCGTGGATGTATTCCTTCAGGTAATCGAGCGGGGGCGCAATTCCCATAGCAAGTATGTTGCACCGAGAGACCGAACTGAAAGGGAACCAATAAGACATCCATGTCCAATCCAACACATTTATTGCTCTGAACGTAGGTTTAGGATAGACAAGTAAAATGTTTTTAACAGTAGTTGTGTGACAAGCTTCTTTTTTGTTGTTGTCTAAAAACCTCAAAAGTACATAAACATTTGGATTGGTCAATGCATCAACAGCTGACGCTCCAAATTTACAATTTCCCAAAGAAATACACTGTTATCACCTCTGTTAGTAACGTATTTTAGTGTGTTATCTGTACTGCAGGTCAGTTCTTGCAGGAAATCTTCATAAAATATCATTATACCTAAACAGAGTGCTGAAACCGAAGTAGGAGTAAAAATGTGTATTAGATGGGTAAAATACTTGATTTTGAAAATTAATCCATTCATTCATGCAGCAGTTTGCCAGATTTCACAAATGACCAGCAGGTGGTAGAAAAATTCTCCTTTCAATGCAGCACTGTGAGAAAGAAAACCTACAACAGGAACAGGAGTAATTAAATATGTCACTTAATGTTGAAAAGTATAAAGGTTGTGTGACTCTGAATTTTTACATGAAAGTTTTGCATCAATATTGATCTGATAGTAATAAAATCAGACAAAAGTTTTGTCTCTTATGTGGTAAATTAGGTGCAAGACATTTGCAATTTCTGGATTTAATGCAGCTTCTGCCTACCCTTGTTCCCCAGATCCTAATCTATTTCTCCCTGCCACAACTCTGTTAGATCTCACAGCAGACAGGAAGCAACGTGTGAGCTGAAGAGAACAGCAGGAGCTAAAACGTTACAAGATGATCACTGCTCCAAACCTCTAACTTCACAAGGGGCTGCAACTCGTTCACTTTTATTTGTTTGATATTCAGTCAAACCTAAGCATCAGGTCATGGGAACTGTTGGAGGAAATGTGTGCTTACTGCACAACTTCGTAAACAACAATAAACACGACTTTATGCACATTTTTGTCTCACAGAGATGAGATTTTGAGTAAATATTTGTTCTGAGCTCCACCAATATGCCAAAGCAACTACCGGTACTGTAATAACCCAATTTATTCTGAAAGGGTGAACAACATCCACCAGTTTAGTTTGCAGAGAGTAAAAACACACAAAAGTGAGAAGATGTTTTTTATTCCTTCAGCCTGCAGGAGCACAACTGAACGAGCATAAGAATGAGAAAAGTCCAAGAATCTGAAAGATTTTCCAGAAGGTTAGATGGCATTGTTTTCATCTTATTGGCTACACATGATGTGGTGATGATGCTCACCAGCAGGGCCAGCCCACTTTTTTATAGTTTATTTATTTATTTTATTGTCTGTGCAGAACTATAATCTTTGGTCTGTCAGAGCATCTGTTTCTGCCCTGCTTCTTGGCAAGAATTTTCTGCACTTTTATTATTTACGTGTGTGTGTGTGCGTGCGTGCAAAATGATGCTGTGTTTGTATGACTTCATTTGAAGAAGTGACACCCCTGGGTACAAAAAATCCGCTAGCCTTTGTCCTCCCACACAGTCCCGTAAGCACATGAATACACGTGCACGCCCGCACAAATACAGTAGAAATGTTGATGCACAGCTTCATGGAAACATTTTTTTTAATTCTACAGCTGTCTGTTAGAAATACATCTGTTTTGTTTAAATCATTATAACCCTACATGAACAACATAACATCCATT
>JBBPBX010033791.1:0-33029 GCA_038048925.1 Garcialebias charrua
TGTATGTATGTATGTATGTATGTATGTATGTATGTATGTATGTATGTATGTATGTATGTATGTATGTATGTATGTATGTATGTATGTATGTATGTATGTATGTATGTATGTATGTATGTATGTATGTATGTATGTATGTATGTATGTATGTATGTATGTATGTATGTATGTATGTATGTATGTATGTATGTATGTATGTATGTATGTATGTATGTATGTATGTATGTATGTATGTATGTATGTATGTATGTATGTATGTATGTATGTATGTATGTATGTATGTATGTATGTATGTATGTATGTATGTATGTATGTATGTATGTATGTATGTATGTATGTATGTATGTATGTATGTATGTATGTATGTATGTATGTATGTATGTATGTATGTATGTATGTATGTATGTATGTATGTATGTATGTATGTATGTATGTATGTATGTATGTATGTATGTATGTATGTATGTATGTATGTATGTATGTATGTATGTATGTATGTATGTATGTATGTATGTATGTATGTATGTATGTATGTATGTATGTATGTATGTATGTATGTATGTATGTATGTATGTATGTATGTATGTATGTATGTATATGTATGTATGTATGTATGTATGTATGTATGTATGTATGTATGTATGTATGCATGCATGCATGCATGCATGTATGCATGAATGTATGCATGCATGCATGCATGCATGTATGTATGTATGTATGTATGTATGTATGTATGTATGTATGTATGTATGTATGTATGTATGTATGTATGTATGTATGTATGTATGTATGTATGTATGTATGTATGTATGTATGTATGTATGTATGTATGTATGTATCTATCTATCTATCTATCTATCTATCTATCTATCTATCTATCTATCTATCTATCTATCTATCTATCTATCTATCTATCTATCTATCTATCTATCTATCTATCTATCTATCTATCTATCTTACCTTAGCTTTATAACTCTAACCCCACACTCCCTGTTCTTTGAACTGAGAAAGCTTCTCAGATGAGAAGCAAAATGTCTTCTGTTCCACATAAAGTCCAATTGTTTTTGTCTTGAACTTTTTGAAATTACTGGTATATCTATTTGTGATTAATATTAGGATGAGTTAATGTACAAAACCATATGGTGATTCAATTTTTTCCACTTTACACAACACTATTATATTATTTGCAAATCCTTACTAGTATAAACTGGGAGTAACAAGCAGGTCTCTCTTGCTTTATAACACACACTTTGCATGTGGATTACAATGCTCATAAAAAAAACAGACAGTTTTGGGGGTATGAAGCTTTAAAGTCAAGTAAAGTTAATTAATAAAGCACATTTCAAAAACATGGTATAACCAGAGTGCTAAGACAATAATAAAATAAATCTGGTTTGAGATTGTTTCTTATATAGCAACAATCTGTAAACTAATAAGCTGGATGAAGTGTAGGGAGGGGTGATGAACAGCACACAATACAAGCCAACTGGCAGGCTTATATTAGTGGTCAGCATCCGGTTAGTCAGACTGAGAGAAAAGCACAATCACAAAGAATTGTGACATTTGGATTAGCATTTAAAAAATAAATCAAAAGCAAAAAATATGTGTAACATGATCAAAAACACAAATACAGTATTTAGATTAGACAAAATGCAAATTGAAAGGAAGTAACTTTTTTAAATTGCTTTATAGATATTCAGGGGGGAGGGGGGAATGCCCCAAAATGATTTGAAATCTTTAATATACTTGAAACAGTTACTGATTTGTATCTTTAAAATATGTAATGTATGTCACTTTTTTATTTAAATGGTTTGACTAAACAGCCAATAGTCATTCCTGTTTTTCATATTTGTCCATACAGAAAATGACTGTATGTCACTCATTTTCAGTCTAAAACCTGGATAGATGCATACATAACTTTCTGTACATGTGCAATATTGTTTTAATCATCTAGATTATAAGAATATGATATTTAAGAAACTGATTTGCTTTAAGCTCATGTTTGCCAATATACCTGCACACTTGTCTGTGCTTTTATTATATTTATTGACAATTTTGTCCATCTTTCATTCCAAAGTTTATTCTCAATGGATTAGAAGCAGTCAACAACTTGAAAGGGCACTTGCTAATGATGCATGAATAGCAAAATACTGTCCCTTGTTCTCCAAACAGTTTTTAAAAAACTGCTATACTTGCAATAAATGGTTCTGACAAACAAGCAGACACTCACAAAGAATCCCCTCCCCACCCTACACAAACTACAGACAACAACTCATCCATATAATGCTGACAACCAGTATTTCTCTGCAGAAAGATATTACTTACCGGTAGTTGTATTGCACTGCTTGCATTTGCAGTAGAGAAAAGCATATTACTCACAATTGCCATTTAGGTGCAAGACTGCAGTTGGCTTTTTTACACATGCTGTATTGAAATAGTTTACCTTTCAGCCGTACCACCAACTGTCTCAGTGCACTGCATGGCACCCACACAACTTGATACAACTACACACATTGCTATTTTGGCACTTGCTCAGTCACAGTGTGACAGTCTTTTTTTTTATTTATTTCTTTACTAAAACTGCAGTTTTAAAGCTGGTTACATTAATTTGTTCTACTATTGAACACAGACATGGGTAGCTTTTGTAAGACTCTTTGCTGCTTTGGTGGCATTGCTGTTTGTCACAGGACTCATGTTGAATATTTGGTGGTTGAGGGGAGTTTATAGAATGCCTCTACTTTTAAAGAAATGCATAGTTTCTGGCTTTTGGGATGAATGTGCCACACACAATGCCACATTCTCTTTATGAAATGAGAAACCAGAAAAGAGGATTGAAGGATGGAGAGACTCAGGCACATAAGAAGTGCCACTTGTGTGCCACTTGTGCTCCATCCATCGTTGTTTATTGTCACCTGAGACCAGTTGCCCTCTTTCATTTTCCCTAGTTGTTATGTTTTTTTTCTCCATCAATTTTGTCTTGTTTGTGTTCTGTTAACCTTCCATTTGCAAGTCTAATACCAAGCTGCCTCTTGCATGGCTCCCTGCTCTGTGCTTTCCAGGCACTATGACAATGTTTTCCTCAGACCCTATTAGTGCCTCCTCACACCACTAACAGCCATGCAGTGCACAGAGGGATGAGAGAGGGAGGAATGAAGAGGAGGATTACAAAAGGGAGATGAGAGGGATTGAGGGAAGGATGTAGGAATGGGCGGAGAGTGCTGGGTGAGACAAGGGGGAAGTAGAATGGGCAGAGAAGCTGGCTGAGGGAGAAAAAAGTCTAAGAGGGATTATTGGCTGGTGGTAGTGGGGCGGGGTAGGGGTGAGGGGTGTAAGAAGGAAAATTAAACAGAAAAAGAAGCACAGAACTCTGCTGGCGGGAGAAATGAGAGGGTGAGGAGTTTGGAATAGGAACAGAGCAGAGAGGTGGGTGGGATGTGAGGGGGTTGGGAATTGTGGGCACTTCCAATAAGGTTGTTTGGCAAACATAATTTGCATAGAACCAATGCGGATTGAGATTTGTGACATGGCTATTTGCATACATTTGCATAAAATTAATCCCTTTCTCGATCTCTGCAGCAATTGTTTCTGATACTGAAAACAAGTCAACAAAATGAACACAATATCCAAACCAAGCAAACATATTTCACACAAACAGGCTGAAAGAATCTATATATGTGGCTGAGCCTATATATGTGTGAAGCCATCAGCTGAAGTTGCTTAGTGGATCAAAAAGAAAACAAAGATGTCCCCATATTAATTTCCTATGCACACATAATTTGTACAAAGTACATCTCTCTTAACAAATATCATTCATGTCCATGTTTTATCTTGTAATTTTTTTTCTGTGTGATGATAGAAAACATATGGATGGAGATTTAAAACAACATCCTTCATAAGATCCTGATGCTCAATAAGCCAGTTAGATAAATCTAACAAGGTTGAGTCAGGTCCTCTGGACAAACTCTTCTTTGCTGAAATGTTTTCCTCAGACTGAAGAAGTCTTTTGGATAAAAGATTTAAACATTTCAACAAAGAAGAATCCATCCAGAGGATCTGACTTAGTCGTGTTAGAAACATCCTTCATAATTTCATTGTACGGTTTGTATGATTTGTTAAATGGTACCACTGTGGAATAAAGAGTACAGGTACAGGGACCATCTGGCTAAAGCCCCTTATCCACAGGGCCTTTTCGGGTTCCTATGTAACTAGTTCTGGCCGATTGAGTAGTTTATCCAAAGTGCCTTCAGCAATGGAACCCGCCCGATTTTTGGGACCTGCTTCTCTGGGGTCCCAGGTCTGGTTCTTGTTGGGTCCAGATGTGACATCAGCGCACTGTCTGTCACTGATTGGTCAGGCCTAGGGGGCATAGTAATTGGTTGGAGGGTGGAGATTCAGTAACTTCCACCTGAAACCCAATCCGCCATTTGCAATTTCTCAGATCGGAGCAGCAGCTGGACCTATTTTAAAGATTTTAAAAACAATAATGAAAACACTGTGTTTAATGTTGAAGTGCTGATGTTTTTTTTTTGTGCTTGCTGGCTGCCGACAAAATTCAGAGAGAGATAGATGGAGCTCCGCCAGTCTACCCGGTCCTCTCTACTCTGAGCTACCTCAGAGTTGAGCAGGGTGTCATCTCCTCAAGCTAAAAGTTATCTGTGGAAGTAAGTAAAAAAGCGATATTTACATTACGTTTTTTTGTTTTGTTTGTTTGTTGAAAGCTGTGGTAAATGGTGAAAGTCTGTTTTCTTCGAGAGCTAAGTAGTAGAGAAGCTAGCTGGCCGTAGTTAGCGTGTAGCTTTGTGTAGCTTCTCACCACAATATACTACCGGTAGATATCACCCGGATATGAATTTTATGTCATCACACAACCCAGTCAAATATTAGATACAGTAGGAATGTGCGACGACCGACCAGCAAAAAAAAAAAAAAAGTGACTACAGCCGTGTTCTGTTAGGCAAGCATACATCAAAAGATCGCCATATGCGCAGCACTGTGTTATCGCCATTTGCGTAGCGCAAACTGACGGCTGCATCTAACCGCTGTGAGATCATTATATGCTTCTATTTAATTAGCCATATCAGACCATGACATAGCAGTTAACATGTCAGATCAACATACTGTATACTTTGTTATTAACAGCTGTATGACATCTTGACAGCTCAGTCCATCCTGAATTACCAGTTTAACAGCTGTATGACACCCTGACACCTCAAAATGTGTTGTCACTGCACTTTAAAGCAAGTTTGTCATAGTACAAACATTCAAAATGTGAAAATTACAGATAAACGCAAAGGATAATGATGTTTAGATGAGATTATAACAATTAATTTTTTGTTGTTTGTCAGGCAGGGATGTGAAAACAGCCAGACAGACAGACATAAAAGCCATCGTTGGACTGTAGCATCAGGATCTGAGAGCTTGTGACTCCAGACTACACATCAACTGCAGTTGGCCATATCTCAGAGCTTCTCCGGATGCTCTGCTCTCCTGCACTTGCTGTGGAAGTGGTGTTTTGAACATAAAAAGGCCACATTGTTCTAAAGATGCTGGAGTCCTTGGTGCCTTGGTTAAGAAACATTTCTGCACTGACAACACAAACGTGTCCTATGAACTAAGCAGAGATCACACAGGTACAAGCTTAGTTGTTTGTGACAGAGTGGGAGTACTGTGACTTCATGGTGTGGTCTGGGTCAGATTACTTTACTCAGAGGATTGTGTCTGATGGTGATTTCTTTACAGAAGCAATGAAAAATGTAGAAACGTTATATAGGTCAGAATTTTTACCTGAGCAATTGGACAAAAAATATATACATGTCCAGATAAACTACTGTCAGACATCAGAGCACGGAGTCAATGGAGTAAGTAATTTAGTAACACCAACTGTGAAAATAAATAAATAACAACACTGTTCATTGCTGTTAACAATTATATGTGTTTAGACTGCACATATTTTAAATCAAGATTTGTTTTTACAGGGAAATTTGTAATTCAGGTTTTAAAATCAGAATCAGTTTTGTTTGTTACATGTTTTGGAGCAGCCTACCTAACACAACATTAAAGCACATGGTTAAGATTCCAATGATGATATTTTAAGATTATATTTCATACATAATTGCAATGCCGGCCGCGTCCCTCGGGGGGTTCTGTGGGGGGTACTCCGGGAGTATGGGGTACCAGGCCCATTGATATGGGCTGTTAGGTCCCTGTACGACCGGTGTCAGAGCTTGGTCCGCATTGCCGGCAGTAAGTCAGGCTCGTTTCCAGTGAGAGTTGGACTCCGCCAAGGTTGCCCTTTGTCACCGATTCTGTTCATAACTTTTATGGACAGAATTTCTAGGCGCAGCCAAGGTGTTGAGAGGATCCGTTTTGGTGGCCTTAGAATCGCTTCTCTGTTTTTTGCAGATGATGTGGTCCTGTTGGCTTCATCAGATCGTGATCTACAGCTTTCGCTGGAGCGGTTTGCAGCCGAGTGTGATGCGGCCGGGATGAGGATCAGTTCCTCCAAATCCGAGGCCATGGTCTTGAGCCGGAAAAGGGTAGCATGCCCTCTCCGGGTCGGGGATGAGGTCCTGCCCCAAGTGGAGGAGTTTAAGTATCTCGGGGTCTTGTTCACGAATGAGGGAAAACTGGAGCGTGAGATCGATAGGCGGATAGGTGCAGCATCCGCAGTGAAGCGGGCTGTACCGGTCTGTCGTGGTGAAGAGAGAGCTGAGTCGAAAGGCAAAGCTCTCAATTTACCGATCGATCTACGTTCCCACCCTCATCTATGGTCATGAGCTTTGGGTTGTGACCGAAAGAACGAGATCTCGGATACAAGCGGCTGAAATGAGTTTTCTCCGCAGGGTGTCTGGACTCTCCCTTAGAGATAGGGTGAGAAGCTCAGTCATCCGGGAGGGACTCGGAGTAGAGCCGCTGCTTCTCCACATCGAGAGGAGCCAGTTGAGGTGGCTCGGGCATCTGGTTAGGATGCCTCCTGGACGCCTCCCTGGTGAGGTGTTCCGGGCATGTCCCACCGGGAGGAGACCCAGAGGAAGACCCAGGACACGCTGGAGGGACTATGTTTCTCGGCTGGCCTGGGAACGCCTTGGGATTCCCCCAGAGGAGCTGCTCCAAGTGGCTGGGGAGAGGGAAGTCTGGGCCTCCCTACTTAGGTTGCTACCCCCGCGACCCGACCCCGGATAAGCGGACGAAAATGGATGGATGGATGGACATAATTGCAATATGTTTTTCTGTTTCTACAAAGTACAAATAACACCAGTCTTTCGTTTTTTTTAAACTGTTTAAATTTTATTGACGTGTAACATTTACAGTATTCAAATAAAGTTGCTTTGATATTTTCATTGGTATTGATTCATTACATATTTTTAAGTGTATATTACAAATGCTTTAGAGTTTAGAACACACCTGTTGATTAAAGGTACTATCTGCGATTTCTGTATGACCAAAACACTTAGAAAAATTTTCAACAAGGAAAAGCATTCTGCTCCCTCCCCCTCAGAGCTCTGAGGGGGGAGCTACAGTCCGTTCTCCGCTGAACTTGAGATCTGCTCCGCCCCCAGCTGCAGTCTCTTGGAGACGCTGCGATATTCTGTGTTTATATGTTACTAAAACCTTCTAAAAAATAAAACCATGGGGCGCTAGTTCAGAACACCAGGAAATCTTCAGAGCCTCTGGCAGCCACGTTGAACCCTACTTTTATTCACTCGTGACAATTTGAACTGGCCAACTGCCGTATTTACAACATTAATATTAAACAGAAATACAAATAAATAAAATAATGTGTACCTGTACAGAACAGAATATGGACTGATCAGAAATCAGGTTCATCACAGCGGGTACAGCACCTTATGAGGAAAATCATTTCATGTCAGCATCAAGCTAACATAATATTTTACTGGAGCGTTTAACTCAGTGGACCTACCTCATGCCCATCTCGTATGAACTGGCAATGAGATGTCTGTGTTCACAATATTTATAACCGCCAATCAGCCAGAGGGGGCGCTGTTTCACCCATTACACATGAACCTAAACTTGGAAGTAATGACAAGTGGAATTCTATTCAATATTAACTATGTTACACTCCCTCCTGCTGAATTCCACTTGCCCCATTACAACAACCAAAACAAAACAACCAAATGAAAGCAAGTAAGAGAAAAAAAAAAACAGTACAGGCACATACAGGTAGTCCCCGACTTACGAGCGCTCTGACCTACGAGGTTCCGGACTTACGAGCTGGCGAATTTTTGGAAAAAACGCAAAAAATACCGAGTTTTTCTGTGTTTTTTCACCACAGTTCGTTAGCTAAACATGTGGACACACGTTTCCGATCATTTTTATGCACTCGTAAGCAGTTTTTCGATGAAAAACGAGTGTTTGTAGTCGCGCTAGCAAAACCGTTCCAACTTACGAGCGAAATTCCGGACTTACGAGACACGTGGCGGCCGTTCCAAGTTACGAATTTTCGCTTTACGAGCGCCTCGGAGGAACGGAACTCGCTCGTAAGTCGGGGACTACCTGTATACATAAATGGAATAAGACCACTATTCAGTTGCACAGGAAACCAATATACAACCACCGTTTCCAAAATCGCTTGTGAGGTACAATCACATCAAATTCACAGTTACAAACACCCAGTCACTAGACTATCCTGAGAGGATCAGTATGAGAAAAGGTTGGCCAAACCCCATCTACATACATAAGGGGAAAAAAAATATGCCCATTTACATATTTTGTTAATGTGTAACTGCAAACTCACCTCCCAAATAGCAAAACAAACATGAAATATGAAAATTGTTACAACACCTCTAGGTCAAAGTTGAAACAAATTAAACTGTAGTTTTTTTTTCATATACAAGAACTTATCAGACTAATGCTGTTCTTTGGTGCATCATTTCAATAAATCTGGTCACTGGTCTCAACAACCGTCCAGCTCTAGATCTACGGTCAGTCGCACCGTCAACTACTGTCACTGTAGTAGTTACTGTAGCAGGTATGTCAGTGAGAGTGTCAGTAACAGGAGCCGGAAATGTCTCTGGGCAAGCCGTCAGGACTGCTGAGCAACCAGAGTCTGCTGAACTGCTGTCCGTCAACGCAGGTCCTGTGGCTCCTTCCAGCACGGTGCCCTCCACCTGCTCAGCATCCTCCACATCTGTCTCACTGCCTGCTCCCAAAGGTAGGTCAGATACCCACGCTCTTGTTCTAAACTCTGCTGAGTCAGAAATAGCATCACTGATGGCTGACCTCCCAGCACTTGGGTCAAGTGAACTTGATGTTTGAGATAGTACAGCCTCCTCCTGGTCATCATGGTTGTCCTCAGGTAGAGGCAGAAAGTTTACTGGCATTATCAGATTGCGGTGGACCACTTTTACTTGGCCTGTAGTGGGATTCTGGATCCTGAAAGTGTGGTTCTCATCATCTTTTCCAATCACCACATACACCGTGCTATCCCAGCGGTCAGCAAGCTTCCTTTTTCCAGGTCCTCCTTTGTTGGCCAGCAGCACTCTGTCGTTCACTTCCACAAGTACACCACGTACTCTCCGGTTGTATAGCTCAGTGTGACGCTGGAGCTGTTTAGTTGCCGTTGACTGGGCTACAGCCATAGCTTCTCTCATGTCCTTTCGTAGTGACTCCACGTAGCGATCATAGTCCACCACCTCCGGATCACTGAGCACTGAACCAAAGATGACGTCCACCGGAAGACGTGGCACCCTTCCAAACATGAGCAGGAACGGAGCATATCCTGTCGTCTCATGCACGGTACAATTGTAGGCAAATGTCAGAGATTTCAGGGCCTCAGGCCAACGATGTTTAGCTCTTGGTGGCAATGCTCGAATCATGTTGCCTAGAGTCCGGTTCATTCTCTCACATGAGCCATTACCCATAGGGTGATAAGGTGTAGTGTGGGACTTTTGCACGCCTGCCACATTCAGTAACTCTGCAATAAGCAAACTCTCAAAAGTGGCCCCCTGATCGGAATGTAGTCGCTTGGGAAACCCATAGATGCTGAAATAATTGTTCCACAGCTGGTGTGCGACTGCTTTAGCTGACTGATTGGGGCACAAGAAAGCGTGTGCCATCTTTGTGAAGTGGTCAGTAGCTACTAGCACATCCAGTGAACTGTTTGAAGAATCCTCAGCAGTCCAGAAATCAATACTGACAAGTTCAAGAGGTTCAGAGGTCCTTATGTTTTTCAAAGGAGCTCTGGCTTCTGGCTCTGGCGACTTGCTGACAACACATCGTCTGCAGTGTTGTACATACTCAGTAACATCACGCACTAGGCCAATCCAATAAAATCTCTGTCTCGTCAAGTACAGGGTCCGTTGCTGACCCTGATGACCAGCCTCATCGTGAACACCTTGTAACACCTTCTGGCGCAGTGAGCGTGGGACCACAAAAAGGTAGGACTTTTTCTTTGTGACAGGGTTTTTAGCTACCCGTTGCAGGACTCCATCTCTCAATACAAGCTTTTCCCAGCCTTTCAAAAGCTTGAGGACTTCTGATGACTCCTTGACACGTTCCCTTCTGGAAGGTCTCCACTTTCTCTCTACAAAGAACATCACCCTACTTAGAACTGGGTCATTTCTCTGTTTCTCCTGCAACACTTCAAGTGAGAGCACCTCGGAGTTGACCTGTGGGGTTGTTAGAACAGTCTGTGAGAACTGTGGCAGGAGAAGAGCATGCGGGTACACCACAGGACCACTCTCACTACATCCTTGGAGTACAGCAGCAACCGCCAATGATGATACTACTCCTGTCTTAACAACCGTCGCACCCTGAGATATCTGTTGGTCACACTCAGCTACTTCAGGTGGGTTAGCTGACCAGCGAAACACCTCCTGGACTCCATTAGCACCAACCACTGCAGCCTCTGCCAGCAGCTTGTCATAAGGCACTCTCGTCAAACGGTGAGGCATACTAGGCTGTACGAAGGGCTCTCTGCTAAGGGCGTCAGCCACCACATTCTTTGATCCAGGAATGTACTTGATGTTGAACTGGAATGGCGCCAACTTAGCGATCCACCTCTGCTCACACGCGTCCAGCCGAGCCTTGGACAGGATGTAGGTTAGCGGATTATTGTCCGTCCACACTGTGAATTGGTGGCCTCGCAACCAATGATGGAACTTGTCACACACCGCCCATTTTAAGGCGAAGAATTCCAGTCAGTGTGCAGGATATTTAGATTGGGCATAACTCAGTGATTTACTTGCAAAAGCAATCGGTCTGGCCGTTGAACCACCTGCAGGCACTTGTGATAGGACTGCCCCAAGTCCGTCGGTAGAGGTATCCACAGACAGGAGAAAGGGCTCACTGAAGTTTGGGTGGGCCAGCACCACACAATCTAGCAAAGCCTGCTTCAGTTGATGAAAAGCGTGCTGACAATCTGTCATCCAATCCTTAGCACGGAGCTGTTTGCAATTTACATATGATGGTGCGTGGTTCTGTTATAACTCCAAACTTCTCACAGTTTGTTCATGGAATTGAAAAAGCCTCCTGGATAGGAGTCAAAATGTTTTCTGCGACAAACAAAGTCCAGTTGATTTTGTATTGAACGCCTTTTTGAAAAAACAGGTAAGCTGCATGAGGGCTGATTACAGTGAATCAGCAGAGTGGGTGTGGCTAGGTGAGCAGGCAGAGATGCAGGTTTGACTGGAGAAGAGAACAATAAACAGAAACTATGGCCAGCAGGACAGAAAACGTGACATAGCCCCACCCCTAAGGTCCGGCTCCTGACAGACCTCCAAGTTGGTTAGGGTGAGAACTATGGAAGTCACGGATGAGTGACTTGTCAAGAATGTTGCAGGCAGGAACCCATGACCGCTCCTCAGGCCTGTAGCTCTCCCAATCAACCAGGTAATGGAAACCCTGACCCTATCGTCTGGAGCGGAGTATTCTCCTGACAGTGAAGGTTGGAGCCCCATCGATGAGTCCGGCAGGAGGTAGGGGCCTGGAGGAGGGCCCAAAATGTGATGATACCAAGGACTTGACCTTGGAGATGTGGAAGGTCGGGTGGACCTTTAATGAGTGAGGTAGTTTGAGACGTACCGCCACCGGGTTAATGACATTGGTAATGGGAAAAGGGCCCACGAAACGGGGTGCCAGTTTACGAGACTCCACCCTGAGAGGAAGGTCTTTGGTAGACAGCCAGACCCTCTGGCCCATCTGGTAGGGTGGGTTCTGAGAACGATGTCAGTTGGCACCCCTGATGTAGACAGCTGATGTCTTGATGAGAGCTTGTCTGGCTCTTTTCTAGTTCCGCTGACACCTGAGGGCAGCTCTATGGGCAGATGGGACTTGAGCCTCCTTCCCCTGAATAGAAAACACAGGTGGTTGGAAGCCATGAACGGTGTAGAAGGGGGACAAACCTGAGGTAGCAGATGGCAAAGAGTTAATGGCGTGTTCCACCCATGGTAGATTAGCTGCCCATTTGGTTGGGTCCCCCTCGCACAGGAGGCATAGCTTTGTCTCCACCTCCTTGTTGGCCCTCTCACTTTGGCCATCAGTCTGGGGGGTGGAAACCAGAGGAGAGGCTAACAGAGATTCCTAGGAGAGTACAAAACTCCTTCCAAAAATGTGAAATAAATTGAGGACCACGGTCAGAGACAATGTCTTTAGGAAGTCCATGAAGATGGAAAACTTCCTTTACCATGACCTCACCCAACGCCTTGGCTGAAGGGAGATTTTTCAGCTGAAGGGAGTTTTTTCAGAGGTACTAGGTGGACCATCTTAGAAAAATGGTCCACAATGGTGAGGATGACCGTATTACCAACAGATGAGGGGAGACCTGTGATAAAATCCATGGCAATATGGGACCAAGGGCATGAAGGTATAGGAAGAGGATGCAACAGACCTGCAGGTGGGTGTCTAGATGTCTTAGCCTGGCAGCACTGTCGACAGGTGGAGACAAAATCCTTGACGTCTTTAACCAGGTCCTTCCACCAAAACTGGGCTCTAACAAGGGCCAGGATCTTGTTTATATCTGGGTGACAATACAAACTAGATCTATGGTAGAGTTTGAGTACCTTATTGACATGGTGTGTGGGTATAAACATCTTGTTCTTGGGACATTCAGGTGGAGGTGGTTGGGTCTGGTTAGCCTGCTTAATCTCTTCCTCGAGCTGAGTGACAGAGAGTCGAACATTACTAGGGAGAATAAATTCAGAAAAATCAACAATAATATCCAAACTAATCAGTATAAGCTGTCATATAATGCAATTTACGGCGTTCCTGCCTGACAATTGAGAGTGGATGGCATCTGATAACGTTTTTATGCTGCTTCTTTCATGTAAATCTTTGTTTTTGAAGCGAACCGTTAGACAGGAAGTACGTAACCGGAAGTACGTACCCGAAACCAGAAGTAGAATTTATCGATAATATTTTTTTAATAAAAACTTATATAAAGCATGAATTGTTTGTCTAAACAACTTGCAAACATTTTTAATAACACCAAAAATGTTTTTATAATTATTTACTTTGTATTTAACCCTATGAACTTATTTATAGAAATGCCTTAAGGACAACACAGACGTAGATCGACCCGGGTGACCAGATCCTCCAAAGACTTGAGGGATTCAGGGTATTCCTTAGTGGCTAATTTGACATTAATGTTTTTATTAAGACCTTGAAAAAAGGCATAGGTTAGCACTTCCTCATTCCACAGGCTCTCTGCAGCAAGGGTATGAAAGTCTATTATATATTCAGTCACACATCTTTCTCCTTGTTTCATGGAAAATAATCTTCGGGGTACCTCTCTTGCAGGTAGGACCGGATCAAAAACTCTACACAGTTCTTTAGCAAAGTCATTGAATGAGTGACAGTACCTGGAGTTTCTTTGCCATTCTGCCGTGCCCCATGATTTGGCTTTGCCAAAGAGTAAAGAAATTACATAAGCCACCTTGGATCGTTCAGAGGGGAAGAAAGATGGCTGAAGCTGAAATTTAATCTAGCATTGAACTAAAAAGGGGAGGCATTGCGTAGGTTCACCTTTAAACAGTTCAGGAGGTGGCAACTGAGGCTCCTGACTGGGAGAAACATAACATTGTGCAATGGCATGGGTCATGGTTGTTTCCTATGCAAGAACCTGTGAGGGGTTTAATTGAGCCATCATCCATCCATCCATCCATCTTCTTCCGCTTATCCGGGGTCGGGTCGCGGGGGTAGCAGCCTAAGTAGGGAGGCCCAGACTTCCCTCTCCCCAGCCACTTGGAGCAGCTCCTCCGGGAATCCCAAGGCGTTCCCAGGCCAGCCGAGAAACATAGTCCCTCCAACGCGTCCTGGGTCTTCCTCTGGGTCTCCTCCCGGTGGGACATGCCCGGAACACCTCACCAGGGAGGCGTCCAGGAGGCATCCTAACCAGATGCCCGAGCCACCTCAACTGGCTCCTCTCGATGTGGAGAAGCAGCGGCTCTACTCCGAGTCCCTCCCGGATGACTGAGCTTCTCACCCTATCTCTAAGGGAGAGTCCAGCCACCCTACGGAGAAAACTCATTTCAGCCGCTTGTATCCGAGATCTTGTTCTTTCGGTCATAACCCAAAGCTCATGACCATAGATGAGGGTGGGAACGTAGATCGATCGGTAAATTGAGAGCTTTGCCTTTTGACTCAGCTCTCTCTTCACCACGACAGACCGGTACAGCGCCCGCTTCACTGCGGACGCTGCACCTATCCGCCTATCGATCTCACGCTCCAGTTTTCCCTCATTCGTGAACAAGATCCCGAGATACTTAAACTCCTCCACTTGGGGCAGGACCTCCTCCCCGACCCGGAGAGGGCATGCTACCCTTTTCCGGCTCAAGACCATGGCCTCGGATTTGGAGGAACTGATCCTCATCCCGGCCGCATCACACTCGGCTGCAAACCGCTCCAGTGAAAGTTGTAAATCACGAACTGATGAAGCCAGTAGGACCACATCATCTGCAAAAAACAGAGAAGCGATTCTAAGGTCACCAAAACGGATCCTCTCAACACCTTGGCTGCGCCTAGAAATTCTGTCCATAAAAGTTATGAACAGAATCGGTGACAAAGGGCAACCTTGGCGGAGTCCAACTCTCACCGGAAACGAGCCTGACTTACTGCCGGCAATGCGGACCAAGCTCTGACACCGGTCGTACAGGGACCTAACAGCCCTTATCAAAGGGCCTGGTACCCCATACTCCCGGAGTACCCCCCACAGAACCCCCCGAGGGACGCGGTCGAATGCCTTCTCCAAGTCCACAAAGCACATGTAAACTGGTTGGGCAAACTCCCACGCACCCTCCAGGACCCTGTTGAGGGTGTAGAGCTGGTCCAGTGTTCCACGACCAGGACGAAAACCACACTGCTCCTCCTGAATCCGAGGTTCGACTATCCGACGGACCCTCCTCTCCAGAACCCCTGAATAGACCTTACCAGGGAGGCTTAAGAGTGTGATCCCCCTATAGTTGGAACACACCCTACGGTCCCCCTTTTTGAATAGGGGAACCACCACCCCAGTCTGCCAATCCAAGGGAACTGCCCCCGATGTCCACGCGATATTGCAGAGTCGCGTAAGCCAACACAACCCTACAACATCCAGAGCCCTAAGGAACTCCGGGCGAATCTCATCCACCCCCGGAGCCTTGCCACCGCGGAGCTTTTTAACCACCTCGGCGACCTCAGCACCAGAGATCGGAGAACCCGACCCAAAGTCCCCAGGCTCCGCTTCCTCAGTGGAAGACGTGCCAGTAGGATTGAGGAGGTCTTCGAAGTATTCCGCCCACCGACTCACAACATCCCGAGTTGAGGTCAGTAGCACGCCACCCCACCATAAATGGTGTTGGTCGCGTACCTCTTTCCCCCCCTGAGACGCCGGATGGTGGACCAGAATCGCCTCGAAGCCGTACGGAAGTCATTCTCCATGGCCTCTCCGAACTCCTCCCACGCCCGAGTTTTTGCCTCAGCAACCACCCGAGCCGCATGCCGCTTGGACTGCCGGTACCTATCAGCTGCTTCCGGGGTCCCACAAGCCAAAAAGGCCCAATAGGACTCCTTCTTCAGCCTGACAGCATCCCTCACTGCCGGTGTCCACCACCGGGTTCGAGGGTTGCCACCACGACAGGCACCAACAACCTTGCGGCCACAGCTCCGATAAGCTGCCTCGACAATAGAGGCGCGGAACACGGCCCACTCGGACTCCATGTCCCCCGCCTCCCTCGGAACGTGTTCAAAGCTCTCCCGGAGGTGGGAGTTAAAGCTCCGTCTTACGGGAGACTCTGCCAGACGTTCCCAGCAGACCCTCACAATACGTTTGGGTCTGCCAGGTCTGACCGGCATCCTCCCCCACCATCGGAGCCAACTCACCACCAGGTAGTGGTCAGTTGACAGCTCCGCCCCTCTCTTCACCCGAGTGTCCAAGACATGCGGCCGCAGATCAGATGAGACGACAACAAAGTCGATCATCGAACTGCGACCTAGGGTGTCCTGGTGCCAAGAGCACATATGGACACCCTTATGCTTAAACATGGTGTTCGTTATGGACAATCCATGACGAGCACAGAAGTCCAATAACAGAACACCACTCTGGTTCAGATCAGGGCTCTGACTGGTTTTTGTGCCTATGCACCAAACGGTAGCTCAGACTACCCGCCCTTTTTGGAGTCCTTGGAGGGGGTATTGGAGAGTGCGCCTCCTGGGGACTCCCTTGTTCTACTGGGGGATTTCAAAGCTCACGTGGGCAATGACAGTGAGACCTGGAGGGGTGTAGTTGGGAGGAACGGCCCCCCTGATCTGAACCAGAGTGGTGTTCTGTTATTGGACTTCTGTGCTCGTTTAATTGAGCCATGTTGCGTATTAAAGTAATAATTTCTTGCTTCTTGGTTTCTAATTTAACTGTGGTCCCTACCACACCAGAACGCCATTCCTGTGTCTGTATCAAATCCATTTTGGCCAGATTATTCTGACAAGAACTGGGTTTAGGGATTCGAACAAGATCACAGACAGTAGGAAAGTTTAAATGATTTATTAAGAAACTGCTTCTGGTGGAGGTCTTATTCCTTGGGCTAGCACAATCTGAAGTGATAGGAGAGTTAAAGAGCAGGAGTTCAATAATGATGTTCAGATTATTTTGATGATAGTCACCAACCTTCTCAGACAGATGAGGGAGTGATTCATTGGTGACATCATCTGTGGTGAAGATTAACCTACTCTGTGACTGAGCTGAGCAGTGAGCAGCATGGAGGGAAATCCAAATGGCAAGGTCCAGAGAAACAGTCAAGGTCGATACACTGGTGGTCAGAGATCCAAAGCCAAACTTGAGACGAGGTCCAAAAGTTGTGGTTGTTATAGAGGAAGCTGAGGTCATTTCCATAAGCAGAGCAGATAATACAAAACAGATAGGCAGAGAGCAAGGCGAGGAATCCGTGAAGCAGGTGAGAGGTCAAAACCAGGAAGACAAACAAGACTATGGCATGAATGCTGGACATTTACTCACTGTGAGGTTTTCCATAATCTGGCACTGAGTAGAGTGACTGTGGGGTTTAAATACAGGAAAAAACAGGTAAGCTGCATGAGGGCTGATTACAGTGAATCAGCAGAGTGGGTGTGGCTAGATGAGCAGGCAGAGGTGCAGGTTTGATTGAAGAAGAGAACAATAAACAGAAACTATTGCCGGCAGGACAGAAAATGTGACATATTCTTCTAACCCCCAATTTACACTACATGCGTTCCGGCTCCGGTCCGCTCCGGTCCGACCTCCGCAGCAAATACGCACTCATTATAATCAATGAGAGCGTTTACACTGGCTCCGCACGGCGGCGGCAAGCGGAGGCGAGCGGACGGCAGTCCGTCAAAATTAGAACAGATCCTATTTCTGCCGGACGCCGGAGCTGTGCCGGAGTCAACTTTTAAAGCTTACGTCGCACCAACAGGAAAAGGAACGAGCACAACATCCGTATTTACAAAATAAAATCACCACGGGCGGACTAATCCTAGCTCTATATGGATTTATTTGTACAAAAATGCTGTCAAACTATCATTTATGACTACGCCTACAAACGTAATACAAGAAATAAATAAAAAATTAAAAAAGTATTTTATTCTGAAATGTAATAAATCACTTCCTGTCGCTCAAACCATGTCCTGTCGCTCATTTACGAGAGAAGATCAACAACCAAACAGCGAAGCTGTCTCTACTGTTGTTCTCCTTCTTCCACCGAATGAATGGTTTTGTTCTGACTTCTTTATTTATCACTTGATTTATCGCGCAATCTCGCAATTCCCGCGCATGCGTCTCGGAGCGGCGTATCCAGGCAGACCGGACCAGTTGCGACCTACGGAGCGGGGCGGAGCGGAGCCGGAACGCATGTAGTGTAAATTCCGGGTAAGATGTGTTAGTGGTGGTTAGTAAAGAGATTAATGAAGCACTAGCACTACCAGCTGGTAAGGCGCTTTGATATTAATGATCTACCCACTAGATGTGAACTATCCGCCCACTAAAGGGGAACTTATGGGCACTGTGGAGACAGGAAAAAAGCGGTTCCACAGGAAACCGTCTAAACAAGGCACAATAGGGTCCTACAAGAACCGGACCTGTGGATAAGGGGCATAAGAGAACCTCTCTGCCAACAGAACCACTCAACTAATCGGACCATGCTGCTATACAGTATATGTTTTATTTCTTTTTCACTTTTGGTCCTTCCTTTTGTACTTCTGTTGCATGCTTTGATATTTCTTGTTCTTCTTTTTTAGGGCGAGTTGAGCTGGTTCTTCTCGTCCTGAGCATTTCATTGCATTCAAAAAAGGCGTTCAATACAGAAACAACTGGACTTTATTTGTAACAGAAGACGTTTCGCTCATCATCCGAATGAGCTTTCTCAATTCAATGAGGAGACTGTGAGAGGGAGAGAGAAGTTATAAGCAAGCTGGGTTTTGTTGTTTCTGTATTGAACGCCTTTTTTTATTTATCATGTCCTGGACGACTGAGAATCTTCACCAGCATTTCATTGCATTGTTGACCTGCATATGACAATAAACCTAAACCTAACATAGGTACAGGTACACTAAGGACATTATATTACTTTTTAGTGTTATCCCTATCTTCTTGTTCCTACCTTTGGTGCCAATACCAACAGATCCTCTCGGAGCACAAGGCTTCGACCTGAATCCTTGTACAAGGTGGGGGGGGGGGTGACTTGAACTCCTGAGATGAAAGCCCTCTAATGTCTGACCAGAGACAAGCCATGACTGCAGAGTGAGAAGATTTTGTTTATTGTTTTGTGAGATCTAAGATTAATATTATGTTTGGGAAATCTGGGATGTCAATATTATTTTGTGGAGATCTGGGGTCTCAATATTGTTTGTGGGAGATCTGGGATCTTGATGTTGTTTGAGAGAAATATGGGATCCTAAATGGTGTCCCTATTGAGTTTGTTGATTCCTATAAATATTTGGGTATCCTGGTCGATTAGCATCTCTCTTTTAAGCTCCACGTGGAAAACCTAGTAAAGAAACTTTCTTTTTAAGAAACAGATCATGTCTAACACTAAATGCTAAGAAACGCCTTGTGTCTGTGACTTTCCTTCCCTCCATTGATTACGGTGACATTATCTAGAAGATTGTCAGCACCTCCTTCCCCTCACTACAGGACTTACACAGCAACCGCCTCACTCGGAAAGCCCTCTGCATGGCAGGTGATCCCACACACCCACTACACAGCTGCTTCAGCCTGTTGCCTTCAGGGAGGAGACTGAGGAGTCTCCAGGCTCGAACCAGCAGACTAAATGACAGCTCTGTTCATCAGGCAGTCAGGATGCTAAACTCTCTGCCTGCTCTGCCTCCCCTCCCACTTGTACTGCCTTAATCACAAAAAACTTTCACACACCACCACACAACACAAAGATTTTAACACTGGACTCTGTGTCATCAAAACGGGTTATTCACTCAACTCACGGTCATGTGCTCATTCAGTTTGCACTACTTCTCATATTTGCACTAATGTTTGTATTACATTACTGCCTATAGTCATACTACTGTTTACATTCACTGTTTACATTTATTACTACTGTTTTCATTCAATACTACTGTTTACATTTATTACTACTGTTTACATTTACACTACTTTATATCTACACTACTGCTGATATATATGTATATATATATATATATATATATATATATATTACTAGCCTTATTGCATATGCCACTTTACTTCTATAGTATAGGGAACAGCGCGTTGCACATCAGTCAAAAGAAAAGTTAAATATTACTGTATTTGCGCTGTAAAGCCTGAGGTAACTCCTGTCCTGTCTAACTTTTAAACTAGGGCTCCAGTATCATAAAAGGGGGGGGATTAAAAAAAAAAAATTATAAGCACCTCACAAACTAGTTTAAAGTATGCAAGGCCAAAAAATGTATACACATAAATGTGTACCGGTAATCACGCACACACATACAAACATAAAGTTAAATTAATCCTAATCTCAAATTAATTATCAATCAATCCAGGACTAACCCAAGATTCAGCTCAAGATAGTCAACAGGTAAACGAGAAGAGGAAAAATGTTAATAGTTCAAAAAAAGCCGCAGTAAAAACTAAAAAAGTCTCAGATAATGAGAGTATGGGCAGAGTCCTGCTCATCTGTTCGTCACCTCATGTAAAGAAAAGTTTAGTGTAAACATAAACAAAGCCAGTGCGGGACCAGCGCATTGCACCTCAGTCAAAAGAAAAGTTTAAATGTTACTTGCGCTGTGAAGCCTGAGGTAAGGTGACCATGAACTTCTGCGCCTCCTCGACAGAGCCCAGCCACTTTCTGTGTCCATCGGGTAAAGTCACATGGAGTCGAGCAGGAAAAAGCAGAGCAGGTTTTAAACCAAGAGAGTACAGCGCAGCCATCACTTCCTTATATTCCACACGCTGGTTAAGGACTTCTGGGCTGTAATCCTCCATGATCCGCACCGGTTTCCCCCGGTTTTCAAGTTTACCTCTGCGTCGAGCCTCCCTGATGAGGAGCTCCTTCACCTGGACCCGGTGCACTCGTAGGATAACCGGGCGCGGCCGCTGGTCCGAGGTGGGTTTCGGGGCGAGGGTTCGATGGGCCCGGTCCAGTTCGGGTGGAGAAGGAAGCATGTCACGCCCGTAGATGTCGCACAGAAGGTTGGAGAAGAAGTCTGTGGGACGTCCGCTCTCAATAGACTCCGGTAAACCCAGAACACGAATATTCTGCCGTCTGCTTCGACTTTCTAAATCCGCTAGTTTAGATTTTAGTCTGGCGTTTTCCTCCTGGAGAGTTGAGCAGGTGTTTTCCACCTCCGACATGCGCTGGCTCAGGTCGTTAGTGACAAGTTCCAGTGATGACACACGCTGGCCGTGTTCCTCCACCGCGAGCCGAGTCTGGTCCAGTTTGAGATCCAGCTGACTAAAAGTTTGTTTGAACTCAGCTGACAGCGCCGCGCGGTGCTCCTCGAGCAGCGAGGTAATTGCCTCGAGAGTTATTAGGCCAGCGTCATCCTTCTCAGCGTCCTTCTTCGATCTTGTCGACTTTTGAGACATTTTTAATTTAAAATCTTTAAAAGAGATGTTTGATGGAAGTTGTGTGCGTGATAGTAGGCAAGTTGTGTGCGTGATAGTAGGCAAAAAAAAGTAGATGTAGAGGGCTTGGTGGTGCTGAAAAATAAGTTTTAACCGGAGCACTGGCAAGTGCGACTTACTCCATCTTACGACCACACCCCATCTCCCCCTGTCACTTGTTACTTTTTTGCTTTACTGCTTCCACTGTGTTGTATAAATAATCTCCATCTCCTGTAATAACATTTAGCTGACAAGGATTGCCAGAGTCTGGCTGGCTCAGAGGCTGTTAGCTTTCAGGATGACGATATCCAACACACAACAGACCTAAAAATGCCACTGTAGAAATGGGAGCAAAAACAAAAGTGTTGTTTTATATTTTTGTTCAGTGTGTTTCATTGTAGCCTCTTTCTGTTGTGAGAGCTTTTTTTTGCTGCTCAGTGTTTTTAATGGTGAATTTCTTCTGAAGCTGGCAGAGCTGGGAGAGACGCAGAGGGAGCCAGAAGAGGATGAAGATGATAACTATGTAAGTTTTGTTTTTTGTAATGAAAGATGATAGATTGCATGGATTATTACACTATTTATTTTAAAATTGAAACTTGTGAATTACAAGTTGTGGTTATGTCAATAATTTCAGATGCCTCCTGTAAAGCAGCAAAAAGAGACAGCCCTAGAAGAACTTTTTGAAGAAGAGGACAGAAGTCCAACTGTATAGAAGCCTATCACCCATTCCAACCATGGACAGCCCCTTAATAATGTTAATTAGGAATTGTTTTTTCATAAAAGTTCTATTTTTGTTCTGGTGAAAGCATTAAATAGGTCATGCACACAAATGGTGTACTATATTTTTTTGCCTAACCCAATGAGAATTGTTAACAGAATTGATAAGGAATTGAATTGATAAATTATATTGATGAAGGAATTGGTATTGATAATTTCTTAACAATTCCCATCCCTAGTACCAGGCCTATTCAACAAATGACTCGTGAGCAAAATAAAGCCCTTGTAAAAATTTACTTGGACCCCACAGTGCTGCCAGAATCCCAAACTGACAATTTAATAGCAAATAGACTAAAAAGTATATTTGTTTACTATGTCAACAAGGCAGAAGAGTGGCTCAATTGGTAGAGCTGTTGCCTCTCAGCGAGAAGGTTGCCAGATCAAATCCCGGCAGGGGATCTTTGGAGTTTGCATGTTCTTTCCATGCATGTGAAATATATGTATATCAGTATTACACCTGAATCACACATATTATGTGTTATGATTTATGTTCACTTAATTCCACCATATAATGTGAAAATATATTCAAGATGGAACCTTTATTTACGGGTTTTATTTTCAATAGGGAAGAGTTTTTCAGTTACACGCCTGCACAATACAACATACACAACATTTGATGATTGACATATGAAGCTGGTAGCTTGTTGGCTGAGAGGCGGATCACGCACAGAGTAGAGAAGTTCTAGGGCGGTTCCAAGGCGGTTCGGTTCCAGGATTGGTCCCACGAGGCGATGACGACATCCGGGGTTTTTATAACCGTGGTCCGCCTTCGAAGGTTTGTGTGTGTGTGGACTATGCTCGGAGTGAGGTCTGTTATTTGCTGTAAGGTTTATTCTTATTATGTACAATAAACCTGCATAACTTGCACATTCGTTTCAGAGCCTTCCTTCAACTTTTGAACCGCAACAATTTGGTGATCCCGACGTTGAGAAGTTTGCAGTTTCGCCTGAAACGGGAGCCGTTTTAGGGGTTCCCCCACCGAGTGGTCGAGTAAAATAACGTGAACTACTGTTAGTATTTCATTTGAATGTGCATTTTTTTTGCGGGTTTCGTACATGTAAGTAAAGTGAAAAGCACATAGAGTCCATACACACACACAGGGATAGGTATATGAGTGCCGAGTTTGCCTTTTTCCCCCTCTATGAGCTCCGGCTAGGAGACGCTTTCTTTTTTTTCTTTTGGACTCCGGGACGCTGTGTGGCCGAGGCCAGATCGTGAACTCCGGGACTTTGCTCGCCGTAGAGGTCACACTGGCTTTAATCCGGCACACGCTCGCCGTACAGGGTGGTTTGGCCGTCCCGGGTTCACAAGTTGCCGTGCATGTGATTAAGTTCACAACCGGGACCTGTGTTCGCTGTTAGAGTCACATCTTTCCCTCCCCTTCCCAGTTGAAGTTAATTACCGTATTTTCCGGTGTATAGGTCGCAAACTTTTTATTTTTATTTTCATTTATTATTTTTTTACTTTCTTTTGTTTATTCATTTCTTTTCTTTCTTTATTTTTTTTTCTGTTTCACTTAGAGGCTTGTGACCTGTACTCCGGAAAGTGCTGTACGCAAACAAAGGCAACAGGGAAAGATTTTTTATTTTATATATTGTTTCAGTGGGTGTATTTGCCGGCAGTAGGTCAATTGTGAAGTCTACAGAGACTACCACTGCTGTGCTCTGGGGTGGTATTTTTATTGGGTGTTTTAAAAGGGTGATTTAAAACAGGCAGTTTCTTGGTTGGCTATTGCAGCCGTCCTGGGTTCTGGCTGGAGGTTTGCTCACTTCACCCTTGTAAAACACGTGTATAACATTAAAATGTCTGACGTACCTATACAAACTTGGAAAAATTGTGCTCCTGGCACACTAGGATCTGTATTACATGAATTGTGGGTTTCATGGAGTAGGAAAGTAGCTGTCAAGAATGTTCTTGATGAGAAAAGACGTTTAGTTTCTTGGGTGAATAACATGTGTCGATCAGGGATGTTTCCTGGTGTGGATGATCCGTCTCCATCCGCTGCTGGAATGAATAAAATTCTTGTACAGTCAGATAGAGCTTTGAGGATGGCGTTAGATGAGAAGGAAAATGTTCTGTTCTAGTGCGTAGAAAGAAATATAAGGACTGGCAGAAGGCGGACGCCTTTAATAGGGACTGCTCGTTATTTTTGGATGAAATGTGCAAAATCCTAGGTAGACAGAAACCTGCTCTGAGAAGTGTGCACAAAGCAGTTTCACAGAGACAAGTTGTTGGCTCGCAATCAGATTTATGGCCGTCTGCAGATAAGACCTTGGTGCCTGGTACCACAGAGCTCCCTCTTAAAGCTGCTCTCGTACCAGGAACAGAGACATGCCTTGAAACTGAACGGCCTTGTGCTCCCTCTCCTCCTCCTCTTTGCCCCACTCCCCCTCCTCCTCGTTCTCCTCCGTATGCACCTGTGGGCCTTACTCCACACAATCAGATACCATTGTCGGAGCGCACATCCATAAATCTGGCTGAGCTCTCACTGGGTTCTGGTTCTGAACACACAGGATCCAGCTCAGACTTGCTTCTCGTTACAGGAGGTATTTTACAGACAAGATCAGCTGAAAATAGGAACGTGGTGCAAGACCATGTGCAAACATTGATGGGTGGTATTCATACCACTCCTGGCTCTGTGGGTGAACAAAGGGGAGGTGATGTGTTCCGTCCACCGTCCTCTGATGCTTCTTTCAGCGTGACATCTTTGGGAGCTTCATATGACTCTGTGCCACTGACCTGTCCTGTCCCAACTGCTTGTCCTGACCTCAGGCCTCCTGCCACAACTTTTGATAAGGTTATTGGCTGGCAGCGAGGAAATTCAGGTCGTTTAAATAGAATTGCTGACATTGTTCATACCTACCTTGATTTAACGCCTCCTGCTCAATACATGTTACCTCTCGTTTCTTCCACCACAGCTGAGGGGGTCCGCAAACAGACTTACACGCCTTTTAGTTTGCAGGATACTGAGTTGATCCGTCAGCGTTTGCCTGATATCCAGAAAGGAGGTTCGGCTTGGATCCGCGCTTTTCTGGAGGCTTGCGCCGGAATTGTGCCATGTCTGGGTGATTGGAGGAGGGTTTTCACAGCATGCACGTCGTTTGGTAGTCTGGCTGAAATAGAACAGGCTGCTGGGACTAAATTGGACCCAGACAGTGACACCCTACATGACCACGTTCAGATTTTATGGCCAATTATACGAGAGAAATATCCGACGTCTATGAAATCTTCAGACTTGTGTGAGATTCCTCCGGCTGTTACAGAACGGGGCACAACCTACCTATCTAGAGTTAAACTCTTGTGGGAAAATAGAACTGGAAATGATCCAACGATTGATCCTACGACTCAACTGTTGTTCAGAGGAGCTGTAGAGAGCTCTCTGTCTGATGATGTTAAGAAGAGCTTGGCGTCTGTTGTTGGCCTGACAAAGATGGATTATGATTTATGGGCAGCCCACATTGTTCATTTTATTGATCAATCTTTTGATAAGAGGGAGTCTGATGACAGGGAATTGAAATCCCTTGAAACTCAATTAGCTAAGGCCCAATTGAAAGACATACGTGACAAACTTAATGTCACAAAGGTGAATGCGATTCAGATGCCCCAGGTTCAGGGTCCTTCTACATCATCTGATAATTCATATCAACAGAGACCTCTGGGCCCATCCACATCCTGGCGCAGAGGTCGTAACAAACGTCTGAGGGGCAACCCTCAACCCACGGACAGGTGCCGCAGATGTAACGGGGTGGGGCACTGGTATTTTCAATGTCCGACCAAACAGGATTTATCGAGACAGGAGGTGACGCCAGCTCGTTATCCACATGACGTATATCCACCACCACCAGATCATACTCCACATGGCCCTATGCCGGGAGCCAATAATCAGGCCCCAGGCCAATATCCTATTCAATAGGGGTGCCCTGGTCCGGCAGTAGGTGGTGTCTTGTATCCAGAACCTTTGGTATCGTTAACCATTAACGGCCGAAATCACATGTGTATGGTTGATACAGGCGCCAGGTATTCGTCAGTTAACACGTCACTCCCACGATCAAAGAATACCGTACCTGTTGTTGGATTCTCGGGCAAGCCAGAGGAGTGGCCGCTCTCTTGTTACGTACCATGCGTGTGGAATAATCTGCGCTTTGAACACTCCTTCCTGATTTCTGACACATGTCCAGTGAACTTGATTGGACGAGACATTCTGTGTGATCAGAACGTGACTTTGATGATGAGTCCTGACAACGTCCAGCTGAGTTTTCCTGATGGAACTGTTCAGTACTGTGCTACAGTAAAAAGCTCTATTCATCAGATGCTCCAGGTCCAAGGGACTTCTGCTGAGTCTGCTCCAGCCGAATTTCAAGCTGAAGTTTGGTGGGGTGTGGTCCCTGACTTTACAACAACGCTCTTGTACGACATACTGCAGAGCTGGAACGCCTGGATTAATGTCATAAGATCTTATGACACGCTTCCTGATGTGGTACATTACATGCTGAACTATGACCTTTGTGGTGATGGGGACTACGATGTGCTCTGGACAGGACTGCTGGAACATTGTCAAGAGACTGGTGAATTTCCAATGGCTGAAATCATGGACATCTATGTGGCCCCGGAGGGAGTGGTGGCAGGTGTGAAGTTGCCTGCACCGTTACTGCAACTGTATATGCTTGGCGATGTATCGGCTCCGCATGTGTCATTGATGGTTGTATCTGGTGCTGATGCGAAGAATTTAGGTCCTGTGATGAGACGCTGTCTTGCTGTAAGGGAATGGGTGCCTACACAAAATCCACACTTACACTATTCTCCAGAAACTGATACTTACAGGATCACACACAGATCATTCACATTATTGTTACCTGAGAAACATTCTCTGCCTAGATCACATGGCGGAGAAAACACAGACCATGTTGATACGGACAAACTGTTAGCCAGTTTGCCTGATACACTTTGGGCCAGGAGTTCTACAGATGTGGGCCTGCTGAATGTCAAACCTGTCTCGATCATTCTGAAGACGGGCACGATTCCAATCTATAAACATCAATATCGACTCCGACAGGAGCAGATTGACGGTATAGAGCAAACTATTAAGGGTTTGCTGGAAGCTGGTGTGTTGCAGCCTACTGTTTCGAGCTGGAACACACCTCTACACCCGGTACCAAAAGCTGATAAATCTCATTACCGTTTAGTCCATGATTTGAGGCCTATAAATAAGGTTGTTGTTCCATCTAATTATGGTACTCCAAATCCTTATGTTATGATGAATGCTATTCAGCCTGAACACAAGTTTTTTACTTGTATTGACCTGGCGAACGCGTTCTTTTGTGTGCCTCTGGACGCTGGATCAAGGGATCTGTTTGCATTTACCTTTAAGGGGAAACAATTCACGTACAGTAGATTACCTCAGGTTTCGTGGATTCGCCCTCTTTGTTCAATCATGTATTAAAGCAAGTCCTTACTGATTTGCCTTTGCCACCAGGAGTGGTTTTAATCCAATACGTCGATGATATTCTGATAGCAGCTCCGACTTCAGAAGCTATTATGCAGGCATCTGAAGCTGTGCTTCGACATCTAGCTCAGTGTGGTTTTAAAGTGTCAAAACACAAATTGCAGGTGGGTCGTTCAAAAGTTCAGTTTTTGGGTAGGCTCATCTCTGGCTCTGGCCTGCAACTGACGCCATCTCAGAAAAGCTCCATTTTAAATCATTCTAAACCAGCAAATGTTAGGATGATGTTAAAATTTTTGGGGCTGATCAATTACAGTAAGAACTTCATTCCTGATTTCAGCCGTAAGGTGGCTCCTCTGCGGAGCCTCATTTCGGCTGTGGGATATAAAAATTTTGTGTCCCCACTGCAGTGGACGGAGGAAGCTGACAGGGCATTTGTGGAGATTAAACAAGCTTTGTTTGATGCGTGCTCTCTGCAGTGTCCAGATTACTCCTTGCCATTTCACTTGGATGTGGATGAAAAAGACGGATTTGTGAATGCCGTCTTGTTTCAAAGAGGGAAAGCTGGCTCTGACAGGCACGTTTTGATGTATTATAGTTCAAAATTAGATCAAATTGAAGTTGGCCACCCTACCTGTGTGAGACATGTAGCCGCCATTGGAAAGTCTATTTTAAAGACATCACACATAACTATGGGGAATGAGGTTTTTGTTCACACAATTCATGACGTAAAATCGTTTTTGGACTCACAAACATTCACATTTTCAAATCAAAGAACAGAAAACCTCAGAAGATTATTACATAATTCACATATACATTTTACAAGCCAGGGAACAAATATGGCTGCGCAGATGGACACCACACAAGATCATAACTGCATTAGTGACACCGCACAGGAAATGAAATTACATGAAAACCTTTCTAAAGATCCTTTGGACCAGCCAGACATGATACTGTTCTGTGATGGACATAGTCATAGAAATGAAACGGGCGCATTGATCACTGCGTTCGCTGTGGTGGAAAGAAGAGATGCAGGTTTTGTTGAACTCAAGGCAGAAGTGATGAACCAGCCAGCTTCTGCGCAGCTCGCAGAGCTAAAAGCTATAACAGAAGCTTGTAACGTTGCAGAAGGAAAAAAGGTTAATATTTACACAGACTCAGCGTATGTTTTTCAGGCAGTCTATGTTGATCTCTGTCACTGGAGAAGAAAGGGATTTGTCACCTCATCTGGAGAACCAGTCAGACATTTTAAACAATTACTGGAATTGTATTATGCATTGCAGCGGCCTAGACAAGTGGCAGTAATTAAATGCAAGGCCCATCAGAAGAGTAGCAATTTCATTGCTCAAGGGAATCATGAAGCAGATCAAGCTGCTAAAAGAATTGCAGGCTATATTTTAAGGACACAGATGGTCCAAGAGACATGAGAAAAAGAGTTCTGAAGACTATTTTCAAAAGGAATTTACTCTAGAATATATCAGAGAGTTACAAAATGCAGCCGCTCCGCACGAGAAGCAGGCATGGTTAGACCGTGGAGCTAAAAAGGATAGTGGACAAATCTGGAGGAATCATGAGGGTAAAATTGTAGCTCCAGCTGGGTTGTTCAACCTGTTATGTCAAGAAGCACACAGCAGGGGGCACTGTGGTACATCAAAACTGATTGACTTGATCTCACAGAATTGGTGGAACCCATATGCCATCTCTATTGCAAAATATTTTGTACAGACGTGTGAAATATGTTCCCACCATAATCCAAAAGTGGCGCTTAAAACTGGACTTGGTGGTTTTCCAATGCCTCAGGCACCGTGGAAAGAGATTGTGATAGATTTTACTGACATGGGTGTTGAGAATAGAGTGGCTGGAAAGAGATATTTACTCGTTTGCGTGGATCAATTTAGTAGGTGGGTAGAGGCTTTTCCAACTAAAACTGAAAAAGCAAAAGAAGTGATAAAGTGGTTGACAAAGGAGTTGATCCCCAGATTTGGAGTTCCTTCAGTGATCAGATCAGATAATGGAACTCATTTTGCAAACAGGGAGTTAAAGGAAGTTGAGAAATTGTTTGGCATTCGACATAAGTTTGGGGCTGTTTTTCATCCTTCATCACAGGGTTTGGTTGAACGTGCTAACCGTACTCTTAAAGAGGGGTTGGCAAAGGTTTGTGCAGACACAAAATTGAAATGGCCTGACGCCCTACCTATAGTGCTGTTCAACTTAAGGTCAACTCCAAACACTACCCTGAATGTCAGCCCTCATGAGATACTTACAGGAAGGAAAATGCCATGCCCTTTCACCCATCCGTTGCCGTCAGAAAGTACTATGTTACAATTACAACATTATGATATATCAGAGTACTTGAAGAGGCTTAATAATACTGTAATGAGTATTTCTCAACAGATTCAATTAATCCAGACTGCAGAGGGAGAACAACACGGTGCCCACGTGGATACAGGTGACTGGATTCTCAGAAAGGTAGCCCGTTTTAACTGGTCTCAGCCTAAATGGGAGGGCCCTTATAAGGTGGCTGCTGTCACTTCTCACTGTGTTAAAATTTGGTTAACTGAAGAAAAGCTCAGTAACTGGATTCATAAGACACACTGTGTTAAAAGCTCTGACCCTTCTCTACGCACTCTACAGCAGGTACGACAGGACTTGGCTGAGCTGAGCACATCCGAAGGGCTGAGCGCATCTGGAGAACTGGGTGCATCTAAGGAACTGTGTGAGCCATCTGTACACAGTGACACTGCAGCTCCACCTTCAACTGAGAGCTTCGATCGACTAGTTCCAAGGCCCCGATACAACTTGAGGAAAAAATCAGAGCAGACTTAAAATAACATTACATAAAAAGGGGACATTATTTGTTGTACATAATTGTTACAGGAAGAATGAATTTCCTAGCGGTGAGGTTAAGTATGGTAACCACTCTGGGAATTATTTTGATTACAGGGCTCACTCTGTGGGTTGCATCGACAGCTAAGACAGGCTCCCCTGAAGTTGTTCACGACAATGTCAACAGATCTTGTGATGAGGACCCTAACTTCTTGCTCAGCAGAGGGGAAGATGGAACAGAGGTTGCAGATGTTCAGATTCAGGTACACCCAGACTCTGACATTAGCAGATCAAAGAGATCCATGATAGTTAATTTCCTACAGTTTAACTTCACAGTTGGGGTGACTGCATCTGTTAAATTTGACCTTTGCTCTGTGATGTACTGTGGTGCGAGGCAGGAGTCATTTATTTGGGCAGTGAAGTATATTTGTGTGACTTATGGGCATGACATGAATTGCGGGGACTGGAATAATGTGTTGTGTAATTCAGGGCCTGCTGATTGGGGTTACAGACCAGAAAAAGCGAGAAGAGGGAAGTATCCGTTACAGGAACGCTTGTCAATCATACAGGATCATACTAAAAGCACCAGATGTCTAGCAGAAAATACATGTAATTCTTTGATTTTGACTTTAAAGAATCCTCAGAGGCAGGATAGTGACACTTATATACTGGGAGTTCATGTTTCTGGCAAAGATCCAACGAGTCCGTTCAGGATAAATGTGGTTCAGAGGGAGGAAAGTCAGATTGAATCAGATCAAGAGGTGTCTTATTTGACAGATGTGACATATGAAGAAAAGTTGGCTTTGGAGACAGGTTTCACACAGCAAAATTACTGGATAGAGTATGTTGAAAATGCAGCAGAACAAGTGAAGTATAAGGATTGCGTTGTTTGTGCGAAGGCCAGGCCAGCGTTATTAATGATGACATCACCTCTTTCAAATGATTCATGTTTTCACTGCATGTTGGAACTACATATGAAGGAAAATCCCTCTGATAGTTGCAAAGGTTTGGAGAAATATTTTCCCATGGCCCCAAGAGATGCAATCCCACCTGTTTTCACTCCAGTGAGAAACTCTTACACTTGTCTGGTTAGGAAAATTCAGGGAGGTACATCTGTAGGTGATATTGATTCAAGTTGGTGTAAGTTGAATGTGGATGTTTCAGCTTGGACAAACATGACGAGATTATCTGTAGCACGTGCAGATGTCTACTGGTTTTGTGGTGGTAGAACTTTGAGAAGTACGTTGTCTCCAAGATGGTCAGGAATCTGTACACTCGTTTCTTTAATTTCTCCAATTAAGATGGTGAATTTAACAGGACAGGATTTGGAAACTTTCAGGAGCAGTACACATGTTATTGGTGAGTTTGAGAGGAGAAGGCGTGACTTTGATCTGTATGTAGATTCTCCAGCATATATTAACGCAATCGGAGTCCCACAGGGGGTCCCGGATGAATACAAATTAGTTGATCCTATTGCAGCTGGTTTTGAGTCCATAATTCCATCTATAACAGTGAATAAAAACGTAGCCAGGATTAATTACATTCATTTTAATGTTCAGAGGCTGAATAATTTGACAAGAGATGCACTTGAGGGCGCACATCAGCAGCTAGCAGCAACATCACTGATGGCCTATCAAACGAGATTAGCTGTGGATTTTCTTTTGGCAGAGAGAGGTGGTGTCTGTTCTATGTTTGGACAAGAGTGTTGTACTTTCATCCCAAATAACACAAGTCCAGATGGTTCATTTACAAGGGCTCTGGATGGTTTGAAATCTCTGTCTGAGGAACTAGCTGAAAGCTCTGGAGTTCAGAACCCTCTAAGTGAGTGGTTCATCTCTACTTTTGGAAGATGGAGAGCTGTTGTCGTCACAGCTGTGATTACAATATTCGCAGTTGTGGTTATGTTAATTTGTTGTGGATGCTGCTGCGTTCCTTGTGTGAGGCATTTTTGTTTAAAGTGCATCAGTAGGGCAGTGGATGATAGGTTTCCTAAGCTGCCTTCCTATCAGATGGCTGTACAGGCAGGAGAGGGCTTCCCCCTTACAGGTGTCTATGAGGAAGAAGATGAAGACGATGAAGATGAGATGGCCTGACTTGGCTAAAGCATAGTTCATATTCTTTGCTAAGGTTAACACATACCAGAAATGCACACACTGGAGCAGAGTATATGCATTCATTCATTCATTCAACCTTTATTTAGTCAGGTAAATCTTTTGAACCTCATGGGCTCATTTACGAAAGCGACCTGCTAAAACTAAAGAACAATGAACAGTAATGGTAGAATTTCCTTAAACAATAAACAAACAATAAACAATAGAAAACAAAAGAGAGAGAATATATATATATATATATATATATATATATATATATATATATATATATATATATATATATATATATATATATATATAACATATATATATATATATATATATATATATATATATATATATATATATATATACATAT
>JBBPBX010033792.1:0-17921 GCA_038048925.1 Garcialebias charrua
TCAAGACTATAATTACCAGGGCAGTTTTTTTTGTTTCCTGTTATGATACAAATATATATACACACACACACACACACACACACGCACGCACATAAATACATACATACACACATACCAGTACATGCAAATAGAAAGTAGAAACTTTCAGGGTGAAAGCAAATGTTTGCATTCACCAATTCCACTGCACTACACAAAAAACTGGAAAAAATACCCCCAGCAAAATCTTATCTAAAGCGGCTTGTAATTAACCACATAGTAAAAGGCTGCTTTTAAGTTTTCACCTTTTTTTTCCTCCCATATGACAATCCATTCCACAGACTGCACTAATAACATTTTTGTGAATGATTTCTTTTAACATCTGAAGTTAATGCAGAATGGACACATGCAATGGAAAAAACAGGCTTAATATAAAACGAATGAAGTAATATTTATATGTTAGTAATAGAGCAAGGGGGGTCCATGTGTTCCTACATGCACTGTTTTCAGAGGAAAGTGAACCTGATGGGGAAGCTTTTGGCAAAATATTAAACATTATAAGTTTAATCCTGTTTAAACAGGTAAAAATTGAGGAACTTCTAAAAAAATGAACAAAAAAGCTATACAATATGTTCAAAATTTATCTAAACTCCTTTATTAAAACTGAAACAGATCACAGCGTATACTTGTTATTTTTCCAACATCTGTCATTTTGTACTAAAATAAGCAAGAACTTTCAGCAAGTATCAAATTCTGTCAGTTTTTGTGTGGTTAATTAATTTATAGACTTATTAAATAGGATTCTGCTGGCTGTATGCTATCAGTGCTGATAGGTGGACCACAGTGTTTTCTTATTCATGTTTGTGTGAGTGTTAATTTTTCTTTATGAGATGGTGTGTAAGGAAGCATGGTGGCTCAGTTGGTAGAGCTGTTGCCTCTCAGCAAGAGAGTTGTCGGGTCAAATCCCAGCCGGAGGCCTTTCTGGGCGTTTGAGTGTGAATGGTTGTTTGTCTTGTTTCTTTCTATGTTGCTCTGTGATGGACTTGCAATCTATCCAGGGTGATCCACGCCTCTTTCACAGTGACTGCTGGATATGGGCACCAGAGACCCTCGTGATCCAGAAAGGAAGAAGCGAGTAAACATAATAGATGGATGGAAATTGTGTGTAAAGTTTTGACCAAAACAGCAACACCTCTCTCATTTCCCAACATGAAATGATCATCGTTTAAAACACTGACATGAGAAGTGGCAGGTGATGTGTGTTCCTTTAAGAAAGGTGTGTCCAAACTTTTTCATAGGTGGGCCAGAACTATCTATGAAAGGTCTCACAGGCCAGAAATGTATGAATTTAAGAAGAAAAAAAATTTTTAAAGCGTGATTTTTTTCCCCTCCTCCTTTTTAATAACCTGAACACCATTTTTGGAGAAAGGTTAAAAGTTTGGTTTAAATTCTTGTAGATCCAGGACAGGAGCCTCATAAACAGCATACCTTTTTTTTTTTCCTAAGAATTTAATTTATTAGATTATTTGGGGACTATTATTTGTTTTCTTGTGCTTTTAAAGTTCATTTCCATTTATTTTCAGAGACAAAAGCTTAAAATGAGTTAACTTCTTTAAAAAAAAAAAAAGGGGGTGGAACTTCAATCACCCGTTTGGACCATGGACAGCCCAAATGGGTCATGGAAGTTCTGAAAAACAGCTGGCAGTCGCTAATACAGATTCATAGATAGACAGTTTGAAGGAACACTTATAAAGTTGATCAACTTGTATGTCGATGATATCGCTTTCTATTCTTTTTAAAATGTGAAATTTCTCCTCATCGATTATTAACTCAACTGAACTTATTTTCTTTGAAAACACGTTATATTTAACCAAATTTTATGAATTATTATCCAAAATTCAACTTTTTGGTAGAAGTCAGTGAAAGTTGTTGTAGGATAAATGGATTTTTGTATTGTACTTCATTTTGCTCATTTTGAGAAGATTATTTTCATCCGTTTTGCTGTTAAACCTAAAAAAATATACTGTATATATAAAAAGCATCACCATTAAATCTAAAGAAGGTTTACATCTGCATCAACCTCTTAGAATGTAGGTCAAAATTATACCATTCTTTAATTGCAGTAGAGGACTGCATAAAATCACTCCAAGGGCCACTACTAATGGCCCACGGGCCACACTTTGGACACAACTGCTTTAAAAATGTTAGGCATTATTAGAAATTGTACACATTCAAATGCACAATCTACTGTATAGTGAGAGGGGCCAAAAACTGTTGACCAATACCTGATTAAAAAACAAAAACAAGTACAGGTATATTAAATCTATTTTGCAATGTCCATAGTTTGAACTAAATGAAACATCTTTACACAAGTTATTTCATATACAAATAATAATACCGCCTTGCTCCAATATGTTTTTAAGTCGTTTTCTAGTTTCTAACGATCACAGTAATTTAAAGAGACGTCAACTTGAGCAGCATAAGCTTAATAAACTGTTTAAAGGTGCAGTCAGCAGTTCAGTCTGTAAGTTGTCTAAAAATATATTTTTAACATATTTCTTCACTCTGTCACTATCTCCTGACAGGCTGATGTTAGACAAAGTAATCTCTGAAAAAAACTATAGTCCCCTTGCTTCTCCAGGTGGTAAATAAGCATTTCTAAAAAGCCACAGTGACCCGCCATTAACCAGCCAATAAAAACAGAGCTTCTCACTTCTCACGCTCCTAACCACGCCCCCCCCCCCGTCCCAGCCCGCAGTGGCCGCGCAGGTTCTCGTTGAAATAATTGCAAAGCGATGCAAAACTGTTTTGTATGTGACACAAATGTACTGATTTTTTCTAGATTTGGCTCTTTATCGCCTGCTGCCAAAAGCAAAAGGGTGAGAATGTTTAATTTTTGGCCCATAGTTGTGCATGTTCTTGTGTCTGCTTGTTAGCATAAAATCTCATAAACCACTTGAAGATTTTAATGAAACTCTCAGAAAATAATTGTTGTGTGTACATTTACAACCGGATCACTTCAGGAGTCAACACAATTCAAAATGGCCTTACCAAGCACAGGAGTGGCTATACCTACATTAGATTTAATGATACGGAGTTAATATTTGGTGTGGTAGTAGCTGAGAGTCGTTCACAACACATACCCCAAGTGCTAAAAGATCGTGTGAAATATTGCAAAGTTGTGTGAGATTGCACATTGCATTATATTTAAAGTTTGACCAAACTGACTGCATCTATTTTAAGACAATCATAGTCAAAAAAGGTACAAAGGGTGGTTTAAAAAAAATCTTTTCTTTAAGAAAGCACTTTTATTTATTTAATTTCCAGTTTCCCCATGTGAGTGTGATTATCTGTGGCCTGAAAAATCATAAACAAGATGCACCGTGTTGCTGTGTTTATTTGAGAGCCACTGAACATTTATCTCTGGACTGAGATCAAATTAGCCTGGCCCTCGCCTTCCTGCACAGCTCCGCTCAATTCTCATTTCCCTTCACTGCACAGTCTGGGACTTCTCTCATAGACAACGATTTCTCCGGTAGATTTTTGACCGGACCAATCAGAGAACAGAAGGGGCGGAGTTTTTGGCCCCTAACCTACGCCCCCACCTGTCCCAGCGCAGCCAGCGAGCAGCCGCATGTTCTCATTCAAAGCGATGCAAAGCGATGCAGGACTGTTGTATAAATGACACAAATGTATTAATCTCCCCTTCTTAATCCCTTATCTGGAGTTTTCTTTTGTTTTTTTGGCCAAAAGTCAAGTGTTCGCTCCCTCCTCCCTCCTCCTCCTCCTCCTCTCCCTCCGCTGATAAGGAAATGCCCCCACCTGTCCCAGCGCGCAGCCAGCGAGCAGCCGCATGTTCTCATTCAAAGCGATGCAAAGCGATGCAGGACTGTTTTATATGTGACACAAATTTATTAATTTCCCCTTCTTAATCCCTTATCTGGAGTTTTCTTTTGTTTTTTTCCCAAAAGTCAAGTGTTCGCTCCCTCCTCCCTCCTCCTCCTCCTCCTCTCCCTCCGCTGAACAAGGAAATGCCTCAGGTTGTCACGAGAGAATTAAAGTCAGGTTTTAAGTTGCTGCCCGAGTCCCATCAGATTTCCTGGTCTTCTGGTGTGTTGGACCAGCGATCCATGGTTTTATTTTATTTTATTAGGACGTTTTATTAACATATAAACACAATATGCAACGGAGCGAGAGAAAATTCAGCAGGAGGTGGAGTTGAAGTCAAGTTCAGCAGACCACGGGGGAGCAGCCATCAGCAGAGGCCACGCCTCCAGCAAGAATTGGTTTTCAATGGAGAGGTCCCAGACCCTTGTCTGGGTCAGGGTCTGGTTTTAACCAGGCTAGGATCAAATAGACGACACAGTTCAAAAGTTTGATTTGAAGGAAACGTGAACACTGATGGTCAGGTTTCCTGCCCTGAGTTGAAGATACGAGCTCACATCAAGTTTCACATCAAACTACATTTTATGAGTGAAAAATAATACGTCAACTAGAGCTCTACAACTATCACTATTTTTTTTAACTCAAGGAAATGCCTCCTATTTCCTTTTAATTTAAAATGACATTATTTTGTAAAATAAACAACAACAAAAAACATGCGTTTTTCTTGATTTTACAAAGTGGCCAACTTTAATTCACTTTTTCTGTGAGCCAAATTCTGTTATTATGTCTGCAAGTGAACCAATCAAGCAGGACACCAGGTCAACAAGTGTGAGAAATTTTGCTAACAGACCACCAAACAAACAGGCACATGCAGTCATTTGCACAACCGTCCACCTTTTATGGCAGTGCACAGAAAGCTACAGCTGTATTGTAAATGATCGACCTATGAAGTGAAACACTTATAATCTAATATCCCTACTGGTCACTTCCATGTTGCATCTAGTATCTGGGGAATAAAATTCCAAGAATAATATGCACAAGTGGTGCTCAAAATAAATACATGCTACACAAAGCAGCCATATTGATGAAACAATAGTTCCATACCTAAAGGCTGGTACCGTTTGCTCAACAACGGCGTTGTTTCTGCAGAGAAGTGCTCATAATTCACAGTTTTTCTTACTTAACGAAGCTAACACGTGCAGCTTCCTGCAGCTCGTTGTGCAGATGAAAAGACAGGATGAGCTTCTCCAAACAAATGCAACAGCATGGTAAGCTCATTGCAAACAAAAAGCATTATGTTCCCCGAGCTTTGATAGGGATCCAGCTGGGACGTTGGCAGAATAATTACAAGACTGATAGCAGAGGGAGGTTTAGTCTGGGCAGCTGTCTGTTCTGTCTCCATCTATAAACTGGTACTCTGTTACATACTGCAACATAAAGACTTCATTCAGTTCCTCATATCTGTTGGTAATTATAGGGGTCGTTTGTTTGACTTTAAAGGTTAAAAATTAACCAAAGTGTTGCAAACTTACAAGTTGGAGGGCTGCAGGCTGCATGGTGGTTGGGATATCAGGTTTATGAGAGAAATTGGCGTGTTTTATGTGCATTCAAGTTTTTCCTTGGGTCTGATACTTTGTATATGCAGTGGTACGAGTAGTATTGATAGATTTCTTCTTCATACTTCTGAAAAAAGTAGTCAGTGTTTTACCTGCAGTAGATAGCAGTGAGAGCAATCTTAGTTTAAAGAATTGTAAAGAAAAGCTAATGGGCGGGTCAAGCTAACAGCTTACTGAGAAGAGGGCACCTTTCAGAGTAAATGTCTGCAACATGCACACATTGAACTTTAAAACTAACTCAGTAGAGCCATTTCAGGGCAGTGCACACAACAGAAGCATTTATGTTTGAAAGTGCGCAAAAGTTTTATTTTCATTAATTCATTTTCATTTTTTTTTACCAACTCAGCCTTGAGCCAACATGGAAACAGGATTTCAGGAGCCCATAAAGAAAAAAAAGAGTTTCAGGTTGAAAAATAAATAAATCCTGAAATGTGACCCTTGTGTTTAAGTGCAGACAACTAAAACGCAACCCTTTGAAAATGATGATGTCACCGCCTCATTCTAATCCAACTTATGACCCAAGGGCCTCCTTTTCTCGCATTTCACACCCAGCATGCTAGTTTTATGCACGCGTTAATGCACCACCTACAGGCCTGACATAATTACTACAGCATTTTTGGGACGTTTTTAGTATTTTTGCATGAATAAATACAATTCTAGAAACAATGCCTCGTTTACAGGTATTTTTTTTTTTTTTAGAAACAACAACAAAAAACAATCCTAATTCATGACTTCAAGCAAGACACAGTTTTTGGAAAAAAAAAAAAAAACACAAAAAAACCCTGAAAACTTTTTTGTGTTTGACAAATATATGGATTAAGTAAATGGGGCACATGTTTCAGAATACAGTACTGCAGACTATATTCCAGCATGGCTATATGTAATTAACTACCAGATATGCATGCAAAATAAAAGTTTGCAAACAAACATTTGATTGACCAGCTATGGCATTTTCTAAGGTCCGAGTCAAATAAATAGCTGAAAGAGAAATAGTCACCGTTATGAGTTTAACTCCCCTTTCATAATACATCTCTGATTCTCCAAACTAGAATATCTGACTACTGCCTACTGCAGGTAAGACACTGACTACACATTAGTATCATCAGACAACCCTACTGAAACAAATAAAATACTGTAAGCTATTGATTTAAAATGAAGTTCAAACTGTTTTTTGTTAATCATCTAACACTTGGGAATGTTTTGTCCGAGGGAGCACTGCAAAATGACACTGAAAGTGTAAAAGAGTGATAAGTGATAACAGGAAAGAGAAGATAAATATGTGTTCAGTCAAATGTAATGAAGTTTAAACTGCTGCCTGTTATGGAGAATGCTCCTGTTGGTTTGTTTTCAGTATGAACATAAGTGATGGAATAAAACAAGACAGTCTGACACAATCACAAATTGGATTGAAACACATGGTCAGTTTAACGAAAAGAAAGTGCTGATCCTAAACACACACTATTCGTGTGCGTGTGTGTGTGTGTGTGTCACTTCATTGTGGTGACAAAGTTAATTTCAAGTAGTAAAAGTTACAAAAAGTGACTTTGGTTAAATGTTTAAGTTTCACTGCAGCTCATCATGTGACAAGTTTTAGTGTGGCAGCTGGGTTAAATGTGTTTTTTTATTTATTTAAATTTTCAATATAATTGCACATTTTTCATCATTTAAAGTAGTGTTTCCAAGTCAGTGAGTGTATTTAAGGAGTAAATGTTGGACCAACGAGCAGAAACTTCATCATCCAAGTTTCTGTTGTGAACTGCAAACAGTGGAGTTAATGAGTCAGGTGCGCACAATCCCATCATTGCTCCAAAAACACACCCAACTGTTGCACGGGGGGGTCCACTGACCTACAGACAGCACGTGCTTTATAAAGATCTGAACATCTGGGTTACCTTTTTTAGACGATTGTGCATGAGCGTGCGAAACACTTGGGCCAGGATGAGTCCGATCCCAGAGACCAGCAGGAGCGCGCAGATGGTTCCCACTGCGTAAATGGCGCACGGTCTCCGCGTCATGTTCGCAGGTGCAACAAGGTGCAGGCTGCAGGTTTCTTTATTTCCGCAAGGTGGACTGCTTTCCCTTTCAAACCAACTCTGTGGAGGCAATCTCCCCCCTTGACCTTGTTCTCTCCCCCCCTGCTGCCTTCACTTACTTAAAAAAAAGTTGGAGTAAAAATCACTTTAAGGGATAAGTTCCTCTCGAGTTTCCAAGTTGAACTGCAGGGAAGTTTGTTGTGAATATTAATGAGGTCCTCACCTCCACTCTGTGTGTGTGTGTGTGTCTGCAGCAGTGACTCAAAATAATAAAAGTCTGCCAAAGAGTATTTGTAGCGGATCTGAAAGTGTCTGCCTCCTCTGCAGGAGCCGAGCTGTGATTGGTCGGTTCAGTGCGTGTCCTCGGTGGGCTGAGACGCTCCGCATCCTCCCCCACCTCCCTCTCTCACCCAACCTATAATAACCCCGAACCCCAACGCCACACATGAAANCCCCCCCCCCCCCTCAACAGATTTTTACCGCTGCGCATGCGTGTAAAGTTACGGAGTCAAGTTTGTAGAGTTATGAATCAGCTCACTCTACAAATATATCCAGTGATTGTCAAAATGTGTTTAAAAAAAAAGCTGTTTTCATTCATGCCCAGGCCAGGGGCGGTGTTGGACATGAAGCTGTGGGGGCCCCGAGCTCCACTTTGTCAACATGGCCACCCGCAAAAATCGAGGTTGTAAATGCATGTTTGAAATATGCAGCACATATATGTAAAAAAATAAATAAAATAAATCAATATAAGCTTGACATGCATGTGCATGTTAACACTGTCAGTTTTAAGCACTTCCGTTCCGGGACTTTATCAGCCATGCACATTGTTGTGGTGGAATTTTATTTTTTAATAATGTATTCATTTTAAATTAAAACACAAAACAATTTCACATATAATATGAAAACAAAACATAAAATGAAAGGTAGCAGAAAGAAGAAGAAATCTTACTTGTATTATATCTGCCCCTTTTTTTTTTAAAACAATCAATTCAAACAATAATCATCTATAAATGAGCCAAGATGGTCTAGTGGCAGGGCTTTCGACTTGGGACCCGAAGGACGCGGATTCGCGTCCCGGCCACTACACACCTTGGGGTGTCTATGAGTGCACATCTATTTCTCCAGCTCCCCGGGCGCTTTCTATGGCTGCTCACTGCACCGCCTGGTGGTGGTTGGGTTAAATGCAGAGACGAATTTCGTCTGTGTATGGGAAACATACACAGATGACAGGAAAATACATTATTATTAAATAACAGAACAAAATGGATAACTCATCCCAATTTTCAATTTCTAGTACATTTCACATGCAACTAATTTATATGTATTTTTTTCAACAATTTAGTTTTGATCATTTAAACATAAACACTGACTTTACTTTTTTTTTACATCATTTTCCACACTGTTCCACAAACATTCCCTGTATTGAAGTAGACCATCCCTTGTTTTGTACTGTGGTTTTACAAAAATCTCTGTTCCCTTAAAGCTGCTATCTGCAGTTTCTGTATGTCCGAAACACTTAGAAAAATTTTGAACAGGGAAAGCATTCTGGTCCCTCCTCACTCAGAGCCATATATGACTCAGCTCCACCTCGCGCTGCAGCTTGGAATGCTCCGCCTCCTCATGTCCCATCTCAATTGCTGCAAAGTTCTGTGATTATATGTTAATAAAAAATTCTGAAAATAAAAATAAAAACATGGAGCAGCAACACAAAAACACCCTGAAATCAGCAGAGCTTCACGCAGCCACGTTGGACATGATTTAATTCGCTCGTGACTTCCTCATTTCTGTCAGTCGAGGTCTGGAGGAAGAAGCGATCACTTGACTTTAGGCAAAAAAACAAAAGAAAAGTCCAGAGCAGGGATGAAGAAGGGATATTTAATACATTTGTGTCACATACAAAACAGTTTTGCATCGCTTTGCATTTATTTCAACGAGAACCTGCGCGGCCGCTGCAGGGTTGACAGGCGGGGGCGTGGGTTGGGGGGGGTGGCGTGGGTTAGGGGTGAGAAGTTAGAAGCTNCGTGGGTTAGGGGGTGAGAAGTAGGGGTGGGCGATACTGAGAATTTTGGAATCGATCCGATACCAAGTAAATACTGTGCTAGAATCGCATACTTCGATACCGATTCCGATACTTGGGGGCGCTGTTGAGCCGCACAAAATTGAACAGTGTGAGTAACAAAATATTTGCCCATCACCTCTTTTACAACACACAGTTGTTTAAATAAAAGTCACCAGTGCAAAATAACAAAAAAGCAGCAATGTTACAAAAACATAACACTGTCAAAATCACAAAAACAGTGATAAGAAACAAAAAAAAAGCGCAACAACAAAGCATCGATTCCACAGCGCTAGTATCGATTCGATACCAAGTACCACCTTGGTATCGATAGTATCGATACTAGAATCGATACGCCCACCCCTAGTGAGAAGTGAGAAGCTCTGTTTTTATTGGCTGGTAAACCGCGGGCCGCTCTGGTTTTTATAAATGCTTTTATTACCACGGGAGACGCCAGAGGACTATAGTTTTTTTTCTTCAGATATTACCTGTCAAACATCAATATATCAGCAGATAGTGGCCAAGTGAAGAAATATGTTTATAAAATAAGTTACATATAGCACCTTCAATATTGTAGCAACTTTTTCTTTTAACAAAATGCATTTGAATGTTTGAAGGTAGTGTGTTGTTCTGAGCTTTATACATATCTAACAAAATATTATAATCCACCAAATCATAAAACTTAGTAATTTCATTTAGTAAAATAAAATACTTGATGGATGACAGTAAAGTTTTCTTGTGATAATTCTTACAGCTCTTTTCTGTAAAATAAAAATAGGCTTTGTTATAGTTTTACATGCTTTTCCCCAAACATCAATACAACAAATTAAATAATAATAATAATAATAATGTATTTTCCTGTCATTTGCGTATGTTTCCCATACACAGACGAAATTCGTCTCTGCATTTAACCCAACCACCTACCAGGTGGTGCAAATGGGGAACAATGATTGTATTATACAGCAAGTACAGAGCTTTTTCATTCAATAAGTCCTTGACTTTGTACAGTACTGCAGTAGATTTAGATATTTAAACTTTTATAGAATTTATGTGTTGTTTCCACGACAGTTTGTCATCAATAATAACACCCAAAAACTTCACCTCATTTACTCTACATATCTCAACACCATACATTTTGAAGGGAACAACAGTTTTCTTTTTGTTACTAAATATCATATACTTAGTTTTATCTAGGTTTAATGATAACTTGTTTAATTTAAACCAAGTTTGTAATTTGACAAACTCCATCTTCATCAACTCAAACATCTGTTCCAAATCTTTACACAAATTAAAAAAAAGTGGTGTCATCAGCAAAAAGAACACATTTAAGGAGTCCAGACACACAATCAAGAGGGCCAAAGCCACATATGCAGAGAGGATTGAGGGTCAGTTCACCTCACAAGACCCACTGAGCATGTGGTGGGGCATCAAATGCATAACTGATTATAAAGGGAGGAGTGCACAATGCCCCAAAGACCCATCTCTGCCTGATGCCCTCAACAAGTTTTATGCACGCTTTGAAGACCCAAACAGACCACCCAGCACCAGACTCACCTCATCACCAGATGAAGAGCATCTCAGAGTGACTGCAGCAGAAGTGAGAGGTATTCTCAGAAGGATCAACCCTCACAAAGCAACTGGACCGGACAACATCCCCGGGAAAGTTCTGAAGGAATGTGCGGACCAGCTCTGTGAGGTGCTGGCTGACATCTTCAACATCTCACTTGCCCTGGAGACAGTTCCCACCTGCCTGAAGACCGCCACCATCATCCCAGTTCCAAAGAGCTCCACAGTGACTGGTCTGAATGACTATCGGCCGGTGGCCCTCACCCCGATAGTCGCTAAATGCTTTGAGAAACTGGTCATGACCCACATCAAAACAGCCATCAACATCAGTGAGGACCCTCATCAGTATGCATATCGCGAGAACCGATCAACAGAGGACGCCATCTCCTCTGTGGTCCACACTGCTCTAACTCACCTGGATCAGAAGGACTCATACGTGCGTCTGCTCTTTGTGGACTTCACATCTGCCTTCAACACCATGATCCCCCAAACCCTGATGGACAAACTATCCACACTTGGACTAAGCCCCTCCGTTTGTAACTGGATAACTGGATTGAACTGGATTTGGGCAGCACAGTGGCACAACTGGTAGAGCTGCTGCCTCTCAGCGAGAAGGTTGCCGGTTCAAATCCCGGTCCGGGGGCCTTTCTGGGTGGAGTTTGCATGTTCTCCCCGTGCATGCGTGGGTTTCCTCCGGGTACTCCGGTTTCCTCCCACAGACCAAAAAACATGCATGTTAGGCTGATTGGTGACTCTAAATTGACCCTAGGTGTGAGTGTGAGAGTGGATGGTTGTTTGGTGTGAGTGAGACAGGTCCCTCTTGTAAATGAGTCCCCGTGACTCAACGAGGCTAGCCTGTATAAATAAAGGTTGAATGAATGAATGAATGAATGGATACTAGACTTCTTAACAAACAGACCTCAGTCCGTGAAGATCCACAACTTCTCCTCCTCCACCATTACCCTCAGCACTGGCTCTCCTCAAGGATGTGTGTTGAGCCCTCTCCTGTTCACTCTGCTCACATATGATTGTACAGCCACACATCCAGGCTGTCATATTGTTAAGTTTGCAGATGATACAGCGGTGGTGGGATGCATCACAAACAATGATGAGTCCAGCTACAGACAGGAGGTGGAACACCTGGAGAGCTGGTGCAAAGAGAATAACCTTCACATGAATGTGAAGAAGACAAAGGAGATGATTGTGGACTTCAGAAGGAACAAACACACCCACACCCCACTGAACATAGGTGGATCTGCGGTGGAGGTGGTCTCCAGCTACAAGTACTTGGGTGTACACTTGAATGATAACCTCAGCTGGAGCAACAACACCACCAGCCTGATCAAGAAAGGTCATCAGAGACTCTACTTCCTCAGACGGCTGAGACGAGCTGGTCTGAGTAGCCCAGTCCTCACCTCCTTCTACAGGTGTGCAGTGGAGAGCATCCTGTGCTCCAGCATCAACGTGTGGCATGGAGGCTGCACAGCTGCAGAAAGAAAAGCTCTGCAGAGAGTGGTGAAGGCTGCACAGAAGTCTGTTGGAGTCAGTCTCCCCACCATCACAGACATTTACACCTCCAGATGCAGGAAAAGAGCCACCTGCATCATGAAAGACCCCACTCACCCAGCACACACACTCTTTGCCCCACTCCCTTCAGGACGGCGGTTAAGGAGCATCAAATGTAGAACCACTAGACTGAGGAACAGCTTCTACCCTGAGGCTGTTAGACTCATGAATAAATAAATAATAAGAATAATCACTGCAAAATATCACATCATGCTGATGCTGATCTGTTTTCTTGTTGCTGTGTTCATCTGTGACCATCTGCTCATACAGACTTGTGTTCGTGCTGCTGTTTGTAATGATGTTTTTCTATTACATTAGGGCTTAGTGTATTTCTAGTTGATGTTTTTCTTAGTTATATCCTAGATGTTATTACTGTTTTTCTCTTACATTTTGTTGGTTGGATGTAACTGGGACTCTGTGTACATAATCTCGTTTCATCACATGTACCACATGCGGTGCAAATGACAATAAAGACTCTCTGACTCTCTCTGACTCTGACCTCCACTAAATCATTCACATAGAAGATAAACAACTTTGGTCCAAGTACAGAGCCTTGTGGGACTCCACATGTGATTTGCAGAGGTTAGATCTTACATCATCTATTTGTACAAACTTTTTTCTGTCTTTAAATCTGCTCTCCTTAACAAAGATGGGTCTGTTTGTGCATTTGTTGAATGTTTTATTATGTCTGCACTAAGCGGTTCATTTGGGTTGAGGTCTGAACTTTGGCTCATTGCTATACTTTATTTCAGCCACTCTATTTTTCATTCAACCTTTATTTGTACAGGTTAGTCTCATTGAGCCTTAAGAACACGTTTGCTGCAGTGCTCAGGATCATCGTCCCAGGTCTGTTCAAGCTTCAGCTCAGACCGACGTTCTAAAGCATGACTCTAGCAAATATTGATGTGAGGAGGAGTTCATGGCTTGTTCAATTACTTCCATATGTTCAGGTCCTGCTGCTGCTGCTGCTGGAGAAAGTTGTTTCACAGTTGGTGTGCGCTGACTTGCTGGGTGTGGTTTCCTTCAAGCACAGCACTTAGCATTCTAACAAGTTTAACTAAGGTCTTATCATACTTTTTTTTCAAGTTGCAACTTTGTTAATTTTAGCTGTACTGCTGTGTTTCCTTTTTGGACTTGTAGAAAATGGATTTTCTCCTGACAACACTTGCAATCATACAATGCTTGCTCAATCTTTCAGTATTAACATTTATGCTAGCTGAGGTCTGCAGACACCGAGATGTGTACAAGTATATTGTTGTTCTATAATTTGCCAGGGTTTTTAAATATAAAACTAAACAAACATAAAATCTGGAAAAAAAACAACACCAACAGATAAAGAAAATCAAGCTAATATTGCTGCAAACTCATTACAAAACATGTGCTAATAACAGACAGAAGACCCAACCCCACCCCATCCCACCCCCCATTAATTTATTCAAGCTGCAGAAATGATGCATACCAATATTAATTGCAGCACAACTTCTTTATTGAACAATTCCAGGCTGTGTCTGCTGTGACACAAGTAGAACGTTTCTGATGTTTTAATGTTTTGAACATCTGTCTCTTCTAAAAAGAGAAAGTCACTTCATTTTGACTTCGAAACAACTCTATAAAATGCTGACATTTGAAAAAGTATTTGAATAAAAAATGGTCAAAAAGACTGATTACTGTACACAAGTCATTCAATGGAAGCACATACCGTATTTTCCGATGTACAAGTCACAGTTTTTTTTGCATAGATTTGTCAGTCCTGCAACTTATATGCCAAAGCAACTCATATATACTGAATATTAGGCTTGTTATAGATTAACCGATTCGACCGGATATCCGGTTTGACAAGCTAGCGATGTGGTTGCATCGGTAGCAAGCCACGTAAACCGACAGCAACCAGCCACAAATCCAGAGATGAACCGGTTAAAAAGACACGGACCGGTTACGGACCGGTTATCGCGAGACTTGCTGGGTTTACAATGCGTTTCTAAAACAACGCGAGAGCGAAGCTATTCTCACGCATGCGCCATAGCTCACCAAGAGCACGAGCGAGCATGGATGTAAATAGTAGCCGCGCGCGCTAGCGAGTCACCGCGAAAGATTTTCAACACATCAGCCAGACAAAAATCTAAAGTGTGGAACGTTTTCGGGTTTTACTAGAAGGACGGAAAACTCGACAAAAGCCACGCTATTTGTAAGCTATGCAGCGCACCTCTGAAGTACACTGGTAGCACAACAAACCTCGACCAACAACTTTTCAAGCCTCACAACAACGAGCAGGATCATGCAGCTGCCACACACAAAGCGACGGGTAACTAAATTTTACGGGCAACTCAGTGATAGTTCACGAGCTACACAGGCCTTGAAGATCTCTTCCACACTGCAGTAGCTCTGGACCCCCGTTTTAAGTCCCTGCCCTTCCTCAGTAGCAGTGATAACTGCTGTCAATGAGCCCACAGAATGGGTGAACAGTCTTGTTGTTACACAGAAGAATAAACACGTTGTTGGACCCGAACAGCGTTGTCTCAGCCTTCACCTATAATATAAGCTGCATGACTATGACCCACAGCCATACAAGATTAATAAGAAGCATAAAGCTACAACAGTAGCCATGATGCAGAGAGGACATTCACAGCTAAAGCAGCCATGATGCAGAGAGGACATTCACAGCTAAAGCAGCCATGATGCAGAGAGGACATTCACAGCTAAAGCAGCCATGATGCAGAGAGGACATTCACAGCTAAAGCAGCCATGATGCAGAGAGGACATTCACAGCTAAAGCAACATCCCTGCATCACAAGGTAAATCCCTCAGCACACTGTCAAAATACATCTTACAGTCTGCTGTGTTTTGTTGCTGTCACTAGATTTATTCTGCCTACTGTTTTTTGATTGTTTACACTGCATTTAACCATACTGTACAGTGTACACTAAATGTAATGTCATGTTTTATTTCTAGGTAACGGGGGATTCAGTTCAGAGAGGTCCAGTGCAGACTGAACCTGCAAATGGAGATTTGGACGGCTGCAATGATGCACCCCAGACCCAAGATGAGCATACAGGTTTGTGTTTTATAACTTGTGATCAAGAATGAGCTGACTTTGTCTTAATCTTGTGCTGCAGTCATTGTATCAGCATAAAACACATTCACTATAATGAGAGAATCTGCATGCACAGAAAGAGTTAAATAATCATCATGATGATAATGATATATCTTTTACACATGTACACGAGTCCCTACATAAATAAATTCTGAACATCAGATGAAGATTTTTACATAAAATGGTAAAGTCAGTAAAAAAAAAACTTCATGGCAAACATAGCCAGTAATATATGGTGCTTGTTTTCTATTTCAGATGATGAACCACCTTGTAAAAAGAAGAAAATGTCAGCGCTGGACGAGCTGTTGGGAGACTTTGAAGTGAGGATGGCAACTAGATCTGTGAGGGACCAGGCCAGTGAAGAAGTCAAGAGGTACAGAGAGCGTGAGGTACAGAGAGCATGTTTTTATATTAATCCGTGCCCACCTGCTCACACAAACTCATGTTCGTGCTGCTGTTGTTAGGCGTACTGTTCTTGCATTATGTTTTGTATTATTAAGTTCAAGTTCAAGTGTTTATTTGTCATATGCAGGTTAACACAGGGTTAACTTAGTACAATGAAATGCTCAGGATGAGAAAAAACGATTTTGACTTGCTAAAAAACAAACAACAAGCAAACAGGAAATACTAAAGCATGCAATGAGGGTACAAAATAAACTACCAAAAAGTGAAACAGTAATTATAATATTTACAAAGTTTCTGAAGAGAAAAATAGTAAACAACATGGTAGAATTTTAACGGTGAAGCAGGATGAATTTGTGTGAATAACTATTTCAAGGTAGTAATGAAATATAAGCTAAAATGCACATGATCTATATTGCACATAACTACCAAACTACAGGTTGTATGACAGGTTATATTGCACAGGACTCAGGAGCTTTGTGCTTATAGCTTATTCCTGGGTTTTTTTTCCCTAGTGATTTTTATTTTATTACATGCTGCTGTAACCATTTGTGCCTTTTATATTTTTTCTGTATTTTCTGTAGGAAATTTTCTTTTAGCTGGTCTTTTTAGGTCCATGTTTAAAAATAAACACATTTAACATGTGATTATTTTGTTTGGCTTTTTACTTTATTTTTACCAGTGCTTTACAGCACCCTTTTAGATATGATATATGTGGACTTTTACAAATTTAAAAATGCTCTAAGAATGTCACATTTATAGAAGTGGTCCTTTTTCTTTCATAATGAAATATTTGTCTACCGGTACATCAACAAATATTAAAACGTAGAATTATTTGAAGTTTAATCGAATCGAACCGAATCGAACCGAATCGCTTTTACACTGCACCGAATCGAACCGAATCGCTTTTACACTGCATCGAATCGAATCGAATCGTTCCGTTTTTACAATAAATCGGTTTTGAATCGAATCGTAACCCTTGTATCTAGATGTGAATCGAATCGTCTGTCACACAGAGATGTACAGTACAACCCTACTGAATATATATATATATATGTATACATTTTATTTTTTCCATATTCATAACATAATTTTTTGACTGATGCTTTAAATTTCGAAGAACTACAACAATGAGTCCTCGCATGCACGCTCGCTTCACTCAGCTGGTGCAGATGGAGGAATGCTGGAGAGCTTGTGGCTCCGGCCGTGATGGATGGATTGATGATGGATGGTGCTGCGCCACCCAGGTGAAATGAAGCTGTTTTGACCATTAAATAAATGTGACGGGTCAGTGGTGACACATAATAAATGTAACATATCTATATTTTTCCTCTTCATGATGCTTTTTTTGACTGATGTGACTTATACATTGAAAAATAGAGGTTACAGAAGTTAGAGAGGTTAGAGATGGTGGGCCTGTGATTGGAAGGTTGCCGGTTCAAGCCCCGGTAACGACAACATCAAAAAATGTGGGTGGAAAAGGTGAAACACCCACACCTGCCTCCACCCTCATTCACCCCACTCTGGGGCCCTAAGCAAGGCCCTTAACTCCCACCATCTGCTCCCTAAAACATGTCTCTCTTGAAAATGAGTTCTCGTGGCTCAATGAGACTACCTGTATAAATAAAGAGCAAATAAAAAAAAGGGTACATGGTTTTGTTTGTTACTGTTGTAAAGACTTCATTACACAAACTCAATTTTAATTAAAATTCATCTAATTCTTATTGAGA
>JBBPBX010033793.1:13352-33029 GCA_038048925.1 Garcialebias charrua
CGCACCCCCGGAGCACCGAGGCAGCAAAAACTTTTGAAATGCAGCTGATTTGACCGTTAAAGTGCATTTATTAAGTAAAAGTTAGACTGAGACACACCTTTACTATAATTTCGAGCGAACAAATAATTGTTTTTAAAAGTTAATCTTGTTAAAATCTTGTTAAAGTCCTCCTGTGCACGCTTCCGCGGACGACATTTGGCAGCCAATCGATTTTTGGCACAACACCGGCCCACATTTCCAGATTGTCAGCGGTGACGGGTAATAGAAGCGACGCATTTATGGATTTTTTCCACTTTATTAGACGTATTTGTAGTGATGCGACTTTTAGACGTGTACGGCGGAAAATACGATACATCCTGTTTTCCTGTAGCATCAGTTTTTAAAGTTCAGGGTTAACGTTGATTAATGGGAGCTTTGAAATGGTAAATGGTAAATGGCGGAAAATACGATACATCCTGTTTTCCTGTAGCATCAGTTTTTAAAGTTCAGGGTTAACGTTGATTAATGGGAGCTTTGAAATGGTAAATGGTAAATGGAGCTTATTTTATATAGCGCTTTCCAGCCCCCTATGAGGGGCCCCAAAACGCTTTACAATACCAACCATCCACCCATTGATACACACATTCTTACACCGGTAGCGGCAGACTGCCATGCAAGGCGCTTTCCAGTCCTACCGGGAGCAACTAGGGGTTAAGTGTCTTGCCCAGGGACACAACGACACATGGTGTGGGGAACCGGGATTCGAACCTCCAACCTTCAGATCGGGGGACGACTGCCATTACCACTATGCCACGACACCCCCTGTAAAATAGATTTACAATCTTCTAACAGTAGATCATACTGGGATGCGACTGCTGGCAACCAGTTGATGAACGTATTTCCATGAGAGTCTCCAGGAGGCGATTGTTCACACTTAGGGGAAGCTGTGGCTGGGATGGTTAGAGCAGTCGTCCTCCAATGGGAGAGTTGGGGGTTTGATTCCACCAGTAGTCACATGTTGAAGTGTCCCTGGGCAAGACACTGAACCCCTCATTGCCTCTGATGTTTGTCCCAACAGTGTATGAATGTGATAAAGCTCTGATTAGTCTCTTCAGATTTGGATTAGCTTTTTAGATGTCTGTTAGAGAGCTGAGGTAAATGAGGGCACAAAGTGTGTTGTAAAGAGCTTTGAGTATCTTGATTAGATACAAAGTTGCTTTAAGTCCATTTACCATTCACAGAGGACTTCAGTTTCCTCAGCAGACTCTCAGAGACTAAGGTTTTTAACACATTCTAAAAAGTGTCTCAAACACTTCTCAGTTTTGGCGCGAGCATCTCCGACCCATCTCCAGAGCTAACACTGTCCGGGGATTTTTGGTCAAGGTCAAGGATATTAAATGTTGTTAATGTTGAACCATGTTTGTACCAGAGTTTTTTTCCCCTCATTCATGATCCTGCATGTGCAGCCGAGGTCACACTGAGCCAAGAGCTGATAAGGTGTATGAAAACAATGATCAATCAGAGGCTCCAATGATGTAGAGCTTTAATGCATCCGTGTAAACCTGTGTGAAAATCTACCCTTGCAAGTAAAACCGGTTAAAATATCTTCTCGTCCTCGAGTGAGGCTTCTTTCAGTAGATAAGATGAATGGAGGATCTTTTTATGCAGCTAATACCTGAATGAGAGCTCTCCTCTGACAGGAAACATGTCCAGGTCTAAAAACCGCACCGAAAATCATTAATGATCAAACAACTGGTGGGAATTTTCCTGTCTTTACGTTAAAAGTGCCCAATCGTAAATAAAAACCATATAAAGTGGATATGACGTGAATTAAGGAAGGCAACAAAATAATGGACTCGAGCTTTGAGAGCAATACAAGAAAAGCTGCAAATACTCAGATCAGTGAAACTGCCTATGGAAATGTGTGTACATGTATTTATTTGCAGTACTGTACTGAGTCAAGTCATCAACTATTCTGAACAAAAATATAAAACGCAACACTTTTGTTTTTGCTCCCATTCTTCATGAACTGAACTCAAAGATCTGAGAGTTTTTCTACGAACACAAAATGACGTTTTCTCTCACATATTGTTCCCAGACGTGTGTAAATCTGTGTTAGTGAGCACTTCTGATCCATCCACCCAACAGGTGTGGCAGATCAAGGTGCTGATCAGACAGCATGATTAATGCACAGGTGAGCCGTAGGCTGACCACAATAAAAGGCCACTCTGAAATGTGCAGTTTAATCACACAGCACAATAATGTCTCAGATTTTGCAGGTTTTGAAGGAGCTTGCATTTGACATGCTGACTGCAGGAAGGTCCATGTTCAGAGGATTTGGCGAGCGGCTTCGGATGTTATCAGTCCATTAAAGGGCCGTTATTAGTTGTTATCTTCCCCATATGTAGCGGTGAAACTGTTCCACCCACCTCCTAGTAGGTTTAAAGGTACGTTATCATTATTATCACTGATAATAGGCAGTGTCTCACTGGGGTAAACAAGAAAGTGTCTTTTTTTTTCAGTTTAAATAACCCTTTTCCTAAACCTTACACCTGACCCAGAAGACCAATCCTAAACTGAACCTCCTTATCCTTATGCCTGAACCTAACCAAGACCCTAAACCTAACGCCAGACCCTTTACTCTAAACCTAACCATGTGAAGCTATTCTGAGCGCTAACAAAGCTAAAAACGGAGCCTATTATCATCGATACCATCGCTAATAACGTACCTTTAAACCTACTAGGAGGTACAGGAGGGGCAGTCTGATCGCTACATATGGGGATGATAATAACTAATAACGGCCATTTAATGGTTGATAACGTTCGACGCGGGTGATTTGGCAGCACATCCCGCCGGCCTCACAACTGCAGAGCACATGTGTTGCATTTATATTTTGTTCAGAATAGTTTCTAACGGTGAGATCTGAACTCTATGGTTGGAGCTTAGAACTACAACAACTGAGAGCAAAAGCAAAAAAATAAATAAAAATGTAGGCTTCACTCAAACCTTTAACAGCAGTTCTTGGCCGTTTTATCATTTTTTAAAAAATGTTTTGCGTCTTGTTAAGTGTCTTAATTATTAAATGTACCACAGCACTGCGTGTTTGACAATTTTTTGGATCAAAACTAACCAACATCATAGTTTTTATTTCTTGATTTTTTTAAAACAACTAACATTTTGCTACCTTTTTGTGGCTCTGAAACAGCAACCTGCCTCTTCACTTTCCAAATGTTTTGAAGAAATAACACGGAAATCTTAAAATGCCTGAAAGTTTCTCCCATTTCATAAAGATGAACAAAACATATAACGTTTTTAAAGAGATTCTTTAGAACTGTGTACTTTATAACAAGTTTGGCTTCGTGTAAAATACTTACCGAGGTGGTGTTCAAAATTTTTATTTTAAATTTTCCAGGAATTTTCATCCTTTTATCAGAATCACTTGACAGACGAGGAGTTTCAGAGCGTACAGTCATCACGTATAACTTATGGTTTATTTTATCCTCTAAGTTTTTATATGTATGTTTTTATACATGAACATCCTAACCTGGGAGAAGCGATCATTCAAATTAATTTTTACTCACATTGATGTTTCAGATTTTATTAAATGAACATAAAAAACAAACCGAGCGGTAAAAAGGAGTAATCTTTTGTCAGCTGTGATCAGTAATGAGGTCAGCGAGTCCACTTCTGTGAGTCCAGTGAAAATGGGCCGGGTCTCTGTGTGAATATTGCTGCATTAATTGATGTTTAGCACAACCGGTCCCTGTTGAGGGCCGGTGCACGCACAGAACACAACCTCATCTGCTCAACATCTCACGGATTCAAAGGAAAGGCTGTCGAGTAAATGTTCCTTTAAAATGTACGTTTGTGGGGTTTACTGCCACATAGAAGACAATTTTAATCGTGATTATTGATGTCTGTGAGAAATTATTAAAACTATTTTTTTTTTAAGTTTAATATCCTACAAAGATGCTACAAGAGCAACTTAATTTTAAAAAGTAGGCACATGATGCATTGGATTTTCTTGCAGTGGATGGTGAGTATCATGGTGCAAACGAGGTGTTTCATCTTAGAGAAGCGGGCTGCAACAGTAGCCAAGGCAGCTAATTACATTTTCAGTCTCGACAAGAATGGAGGATCCCTTCCTATGTTATTAATCATAATGAGGGGAATATTATAAGCGACCATACATCACACTGTTGACAGCCACACTTTGCCATTTGCAAGCCCGAGCACTCTTTTGCATCTAATGGCTGTAAACTGAATTAATGCGCGTTGAGTTCGATGCCCACGATCAATTGGAGATTTAGGACCTTTAAGCTTTGCCCCTTTAGGTTTTGGAGGCACACTGAGAATAATCCTCCTCTGAACGTCACTGTGTGATGTATCTTTTTGTTTTGTGCTAACACCATTTTACTTAACTTCCAGTTAAGCTGGTAAACAAACATGCCACACTTTGAGTTGAGGAAACAGGATGAATGTTGAGGGGTTTCCTTTTCTTTCCTTCAGCATGTGCTGCCCGTGCATTTTAATATTTATTATTATCATTATATTAGTATGCCAGTTGTGTGTCCTCCCACCTGTCCCTCAGCTGGGCCTCATGTGTGAGTGCGTACGATTGTGTGGCCGATGTGCGAGACGTGTTCTTGTGATGCCGCTCGGCCTCGTCTCAGCATCCGTCTGCCTCAGCACGGCCGTTTTAGCTGTTTGCACCTGTCAGGTGTGGTTAGAGCGTCCATGTTGAGGCTTGAGGAGGATCATCACCAGAGCTGCTGCTTAGGATTTTTTACCTGGGTAGCATCCATCCATCCATCCATCCATCCATCATCTTTTACCTGCTTCTTCCTTTTCAGGTCACAGGGGTCACTGGTGCCCATAATCACTGTGCGAGAGGCAGGAATACCCTGGGCAGGACTCCAGTCCATCACAGGGACAGAGACAAACGAGACAACCATTCTCTCTCTCTCTCACCTAGGGACAGTTTAGAGTTAACAATCAGTCTAACATGCATGTTTTTGGTCTGTGTGAGGAAACTGGAGAAAACCCACGCAGCACAGAGAGAACATGTAAACTCCACCCAGAAAGGCCGGGATTTGATCCATCAACCTTCTCACTGAGAGGCGGCAGCTCTCACACTGCACCACTGTGCCGCCGCAATAGCATTTATTTTTATTGATGAAAATGTTAAACTGCTCATTATTGTGTTCAGCGATAGTTTTATAATGTCATTATGTTATATTTATATAAAAATAAAATAAAATGTGTTCTATAGTTTTATAATAATCATAGGAATATTTTTCTATGAACTCAACTCCATCCTACTCGGGTCAACTCGGTGCAGTGTCAGCCTTTCCATTGACGAAGTGATGCCACCTACTTCCTGTTCGGTTCTCAGGACCCACTCGGCCAAGGTTCAAAGCAAGACGAGCTGAAGCCCTGAGGTCGTCAGACTGCAGGACACTGATTATCCAGAGAGAGATGTCCATCTTTGAATGTCTTCTTACCGTGCTTGTTGGCTGATGACAGAATTCAGATTAAACCAAACTGACTCGATTTACGAGTTCTGCTCGGCAGAATAAAGGTAGCTGCACTTGGCCACGACGTTTTTGGAAATCGTGGCAAAGGAAGTGGAGAATTTTGTGTCTGTTTGTACGTATTAAAAGCCGATATCTGAGATTCCATCAGGCTGTCATCAGGCTTGAAACCAGCAGTGAAGGCTTCCTGTGGGACAGGTCTGGTTGGCAGGCCACAGACGGACAAGTCCTCTGGATGGGGGAACGAAACATTTCTCACTTAAACTGGTCCAGATGACACAGTTTAACCTTTTAGTTGTCATCTACCTGGATGATTTCACTTATTTACCTGTTGCTGGTTTGTGTTTACCTTGGACAGACAAAACGTCACAGAAATTTGGGGCGGACGTGCTCCGACGATCCCGGCCACATCGAGGCACCAAAACCATCTAAATCATGCAGACCCAAGCAGGCAAATGTGGGATAAAGAGGACTTATTCCGTTATTTACTGCTCAGTCCAAGAGGACGGGCCACGTTTTAGTGAGGTGCTTGTGTTGTAGCTTCTCGCTATAGAAGAAGAGAGTGATGGACAAACTTCCATCCATTTGTTTTTATGAATAAGTAACTAGCACAAGATTAAAGCTGCAGTGACGTGCACGGATTGTTTTCTGTAGTGACTCAAATGTTGTCAGCTCTTGTAAATGGATTTTTCTCACTTGTTCTGGAGTTGGTTGCAGGTCCACCACAGGTGGACAGACGTGAAAGGCACGGCTTCGTCCTGCAGGTTGGATCGCAGAGAAGCGTCATTTGATCCCACGTCACGGCGTTTCCGTGCGCACAAGCTCCAGTGCTTTGTGTGTCTGCAGAGCGTTGATCTGATTAGAAAGGTGACAAACAGTGATCCACATTTCTTTACCTGTTGTTTTTCCAGAATCAACTGAAGGAAGCTGTTTCTCTCACCATGTTTAATAACGGCACCAAAAAATGAAAAGCTCCTGAAGGTAGCTTTACCTCCTGAATGGCTGTCTGGAGAGAGAGACAGCACTGCAATGAAATTTATTGTGACTGAACTCACAGCCCTCAAGGTTATCCTTTGAAAGGAAGAAAGAATAAACCCCCAAAAATAAATAGGAAATGAAAGCTTTTCTTTTCTTGACCCAGCACACCTCCAAGGGAAAAGACGTAGGTTAAGTACTTCTTAGCCTTTTACAAGTGAGACAAGGTCTAAGTCGGTCCGGTCATTGTTCCAAAAGCATAATCAATCCTGGAAAATGCAATCAGATACGGTCCAATTCCAAGCCACGCTGCCCTTTGGGAGGCTGAGAGAGACATTCATTTTGGTGAGGAGGCTAGGGCACACAATCTCCCTTTTGTAATTAAGAGTACCCAAATAAACTGTGTGTGTTACCCCTGAAGTGGAATGGTTAGAAACAAATAAAAGACTAATGAAGAAATGATTGCTCCTTAACGGCAACGAGAAAGAGAAGGACTCTTGGTGCAGTCGACCGAGCGTGTGCTGGAGTCCAGACTGGTGGATCCAGTTCAAACAAAACTGGATTCGGGTGTGAAGTCAGGACTCAGCGTTTGGATTCTCAAAGTTTGACCGTCTGCTGATTCAAAGGAAGTGCTTCTCAATCAGTAAACATGGTCTCATCTCTTTCAGGAGCCTGAAATATTAGTTGTGTAATAAATATAATAATGAGGGGGTAAGGTATTTAAACACTTACTGGGCCACCATTATTGTAATGATATAGGAGTTATTAGTCAGTTTTCTGACTTACCTATATTTTTAGATGCGCAGGTCTGAGCAGAGTTTATCTGCACAAACTTGCCACCAATTTGCAAGTTCTTCCTTTTTCCGGTACTAAATTGCTTTTACTGTAATTAGGAAAAATGTAATTTCACGAGAGACTTCAATTTATGTTGGTCTACCAAAAAATAGACCTTTTATTGAAATAATCATACAATTACATTAAACATTTTTATCGATATTAGCTCTGATTTAATAACTACGTTGACAAGAATTCAAATTAAAACAAACAGACAGTTAGGAACTTTACTGTTGGCACATTACTTAACAGATTAATAGCTTATGGAAAGAAGAAATAGGAGGAAGATTTGAGAAAGTGAAAGCTAAGTTAACTGAAGTTGGTTATTTTGAACCAGACTGGGTGACACCTTTTTCCCACACGAGCAGCTGCTGGGCTCCCGCACGCTCAAACACACCACGACTCGTTACCTGTTGACGGTTCGTCTCTTGGAGATAAGAGTGGAGAAGTGTCTGGACACACACGTGGATGGGTTTGTCCAACGGCCGTCCAGTTGAAACTTCAGCGTGTGTGGCTGATTCACGATACGAGGAAACTCGCCTCCCTCGGCAGGAAACAAAGGTCAAGCGCACAGACTGATTTTTCAAAATAAAACTTCAGAAAACAAATTCTTCCAGAAGATGAGTGAGTGAGTTACAGTAAGCTTTACTGTAACTCCAGCTGAAACGTGGGTCTAGTTGACACAATGACCGGAACGTCTCCAGCTTTTCCAGAGGAGAGAACAGTTGTTAGCTAGTTCTCTCCTTAGCACTAAAGGGAAAAGCGGAAGTCTCCCTTTATATGGGAGGCGGGGTCTTCCCCACCTCCTTAATGACTACTGGTTGGTTTAACAAAATAAGAGATGGATATTTCATCTGATAGGCAGAACTGTCTCTGACGGACAACAGGAAAACTGTTTACAGAATCGGCCAGATGGCCTGCTTGTGAGCACAGAGAATATTATGGCTAACTTTCACAGACAAAACAGAGAAGGAAGTTGCAAGTTAAAAGTTTACCATGGCTCATGTCCCAGATTCAGAACCTGCTTGTTCTTGCAGAAATAAAACCAGCAGAAGGTCAAAACTCATGAAAGTAACAGATCATCATTAAAATGACAAAATATACTGTAGATCAATTCTGAATTAACACACATTAAAGAGAAAGTTCAATCTGATTAATTAGTGTCCATTAATTCAAAATAATTGTAACGAAATATAGTGTCCATTTGTTTCCTTGAGAGTTTCAAGAAGGTGTAACACTGAGAGTTTCAGAGAGATGCAGAGAGGTGTACTTGAAGGTCAAGACAGAGGGCCTGTATCACTACAGAGATTATAAAGTTTTGGAGAACTCTGTAGTTTTGATTGTCATATTTCATGACTTATTTCAATGTTGGAGAGAAATAAAGATTTGAGGAGAATTTTACAGTGGGTATGGTCTCATTTCATGGCTTATGTCAATGTTTTAAAAGGAATAATATTTTTAGCAGGGATTAGTCTATTTAATCACAAAAACCAAAAGTTTTTCCAAAGAAATAAAACTTTTAAGAAGAAACATATATATGTTTAATAAAGGAACTAATCTATTTGATTTAATTTGTGTTAAATAAATAAAAGAAACAAGCTATTTAACTTGTGTTAAAAAAATAAAAGAAATAATCTATGTAGCAAAAAACGCCTAAAAAAACATACCCAAATTAAATTAGAAGCTGTTCTTGAACCCTTTGGAGTACAAGCAAAAGCTTGGTGTCTTTGTAAAGATAACACTTTGAATTTTTTGTTTCAGCAGTCAAATTTGTTGTATCTGTTATTATTTTGTATTTATTTAAGTGAGAACACACAGAAATCAAGCTTTTTTTTTTGCCTCGCCTGAAAATGTTTATATTTGTCAAGCACCTGCAGACTGACACAAGAAGATATGGACTGGAAATTGATATGAGCCTAAAGAGTGAAGTCTTTACTATGACAGGTTCAAATTTGAAGTCAATAGCATAAAAATTGAGAATTTTGTGCCTGTTTTTATATGTGCATGTTCAGGCGGACCTCAAACCTATCCAAAGCTACCCAAACTGTGCCAAATGGGTAACACCAACTTCAAAAGTCTGTAACTTCTGAATACTTCAACATACAGACTTCAGTGAGGGCTCTATTGAAAGCTCACATCAACCCTGTTCCATTCCTATATTTACTCTCAAACTGATTGAAATAACTGTAATATATGAAAAACAGAGTAAAATGTTCTTTTTGTTAGTGTGCATAAAAAAGGCTCCTCAAAACGTACTTTTTGTAAACAAATATTTATATATTGTAAAAAATAAACAATAAAAAACACACTCACTGCAAACTATTTACATTTTGGCCTCCTCTCCTACCTCCTCTCCTGCTGTTCTCTCACATCTCCACAGCTTCATTTCCACAGCTAGAAGTATGTTAGTTCATGCCCATGATCTCCCGTCCGCAGGACACAAAGGAGATAAAGCCACGCTGACGGCATTAAAACAAATTGCCTATTGGCCTGGAATGAAGAAGGATGTCAAGGACTACATTGAAGGGTGCGTGGTCTGTGGCCAGTTTCAGCCAACCAGACCACTTCACAGAGCACCACTGCAAAGCAGAGGCATTGCATTCCCATGGTCTGACCTCCAGATCGACTGGGTTGGACCACTCACTAAGAGCTCTAGAGGAAATAAATATTTTCTCACGGTAACCTGTGCATTCACCAAATGGGTAGAATGCCTACCAGCTCCTAACGACACAGCACAAACCACTGCTATGTTGTTAATGAATCATATATTCTCAAGGTTTGGACTTCCCCTTCGGGTGAACTCAGACCAAGGTACACACTTCACAGGTGAAGTGATGAAAGAACTGTGGAAGACGCTAGGCGTCAAGGCTAACTTTCATGTCGGCTACCACCCACAGGCTTCAGGCCAAGTAGAGAGAGCAAACAGAACTGTGGTGAGTATTTTGAAGAAATACGTGGCTGCAAACCACAAGGACTGGGACGTGAAACTCCCTCTGGTCCTCATGGCCATAAGAGCCACTCCACACACATCAACTGGCATCTCTCCCTTCGAGATGATGACCGGTCGACAAATGACTCTCCCTCTACACCTGTTGTACCAACCAGGCGACGCCGCCATGGCGACAGCCTACACCACACAACAATACATGAAAGATTTGAATGTACACCTCAGAAACACTTTTGCTTTCGCCCAGAAAAACCTGGAAAAATCCGCTGAAGGACGTAAGGCGTACTACGACCAAAAGGCCTCTCACAATGAACTCCAAGTGGGAGACAGAGTCTGGTACTATACGTTCGCCCCAGCAACCGGGAAAGGAGGGTCCGAGACCGGAACTCTCGCCCGCAAACTAATGCCCAGGTGGACTGGACCTCATCTGATAACAGACAAAGTGTCCTCAGTCGTCTACGAAATCAAAATCAGCAAAGGCCGCAAAGAGCCAATTGCTAAATGGGTACATCGAAATCAGATCAAACCTTACAAGGCGTTCAATGACTCCACAAAAGACAAAGATCTCACAAACACACCGACTTCATGGGATAATAAGGTCGTCCAAACACAAGTTAGTAAATAAACTAATCAGGTTTAAACTACCGTATTTCCCACCCTATAAGTCGCATTGTCCAATTTGAACTTAGAAACGCTAAGCCTAAAACCCACAACAAAAACTAACCTTAACAACCGTTTAANTGTACATACCTTATATACATTGCCACACTAAGAAAAAAATTAAAAGCCATAAAATTACAAGAATAAAATTGAATAAAGTCTTAATGTTACGAGAATAAAGTTGTACAATACTTTTTTTTCAGCTCTCATTTATTTATTTATTTTCCCCACATGTCGGATCCACAACACGACCTGCCAATCAATTCAGTAGGCATGTCAGCAAATGACCAATCTGAAGCTAAATGCATTCAACCTTTATTTATACCTGTATTCCAGGAAACAGAAGCGGAGTAGGAGAAGGCCCTTTTGCCAAGTTCAGTCCTCACTGAGGGAACACTGCAGGTAATCATGTCCTGAGAGCGCACGCTGTAGCTGCACTCACGCAAAGACATGTAGGAGGAGATGTATGAGGGCAGCAGACCAAGAAGTGATTTAAAGATGAAAATATACCAGTGAGAAAGTCTGCGTGAAGTTAATGGACCAGTTAACCAGTGAATACTGGGTGATATGATGGGTACGGTAGCTACAGCCAGTTATGAATTTTAGTGCACCGTGGTAGACAGCATCCAACATCTGCAGAGTGCTTGTAGGAGCGTTCATGTAGATAATGTCACCGTAATCAATGGAGGGAAGGAAAGTCACAGATACAAGATGTTTCCTAGTATTCAGAATTAGACAGGATACAGTTTCCTTAGCCTGGTTGATACCAGACCCATGTCCTTCACTTCGCTTTGGACTAGGGTCTGGCATCTCTGCCATAGACAACGATTTCTCCTGGAGATTTTTGAATGGACCAATCAGAGAACAGGAGGCAGAGTTTTGTTAGTTTAGCCTGACGAGGTCCAGGCTATCAGATAAATTGCTCAGAAACCACTCGGTGGATATTTTTTCTGCCACCAGTGTGTAATTATATGTCTTTAATTTACTGACTGTTGGCCTAGATGAAACATTTGAGATAAAATTCGATTTTTTATCATTTATTTTCGTAGCGCACCCGAGGCTGTTTGGAAAATATCAAACCGAAACTATTTAATATCCAGCAGATTTGACCATTTCGTGAATTGATTTAGGAACTGTTAAGCTCAGGAACACTTCTGATATAACGTCAGCTATGAACTATATTTTTTCTCAGCAGAGAAATAATAGTTTTTTACCTTGTTTTGATGAAAATTCGTTCGTGGCGGCAGCCATTTTGAATGACGACGTCAGTCGACATCGTTCAAAACTCCGCCTTCTGCTCTCTGATTGCTCAGGAACACTTCTGATATAACGTCAGCTATGAAATCTATTTTTTCTCAGCAGAGAAATAATAGTTTTTTACCTTGTTTTATTGAAAATTCCTTCGTGGCGGCAGCCATTTTGAATGACGACGTCAGTCGACGTCGTTCAAAACTCCGCCTTCTGTTCTCTGATTGGTCCGGTCAAAACCTACCGGAGACATCCTTGTGGATGGGAGAAATGCCAGACCCAGCAGTGAAGGGAAATGAGAATTGAGCGGAGCTGCGTAGGAATGGCGAGGGCCAGGCTACAGTTTCCTTACTAGACTAGGTTTTCCACGTGGAGAGAGATGTAAATCGACCAAGATACCCAAATATTTATAGGAATTGACAAACTCAATAGGGACACCATTTGAGGATAAAATCACAGGAAGAACTTCTGGGACTGACTTCCTGTTTGAAAAAAGCATCCCTTTGATTTTATCAGCATTTAGGACAAGTTTGAGATGGAATAAATGTGACTGGATGATGTCAAAGGTGTAATGCAAAAACTGAAAAGCCTTAGCAACGTTTTTAGTTCGACAATAAACAACTGTATCATCAGCATAGAAATGTAAGGATGCATCAGGGATGCTCTGACCTACATTGCCTATGTAGATTGTAAAGAGGGTGGGTCCTCAGACTGAGCCTTGTGGTACACCACTGTTGACTGTTAAATAACTGAAGGAAATACCATTATGTTGAACACTACCTCTTATCTGAAAGATAATTAGAGAACCTGAAATGCCCCTAAATGATCCTTACCTGCAGAGAGCTGCTGCAGCCCATCAGAACATACCCCCTTATTGTAAGCTGGTTCAAAGTCCTGATACTGATAATAATCTGACGCTGATGCGCTAACAGATTAAATATCTCCTTATTTGTAAAACCAATACCAAAGTATAACTTAACAAGATGCTCAACATGCTTCATTTTACCACAGTTAAAATGTGGTAAACCTGCTTTATTAGAGTTTGGATAATATTACGACTCATTTAGCTTTGGATTGGTCATTTGCTGACACGCCTAATGGGTTGACTGACAGGTCACGCTGTGGGAAATAAATACCGTAAATAAATAAACGAGAGATGTAAAAAAAAAAAAAAAGAAGTCTTGTACGACTTTATTCTATTAATATTAAGGCTTCATTCTCGTAATTTTATGGCTTTTTCCTCCCCCCTTAGCGTGGCAATGTAATTTTCTATTTTATTTTATTTTTTTGCGTGGCCCTAAAGCTCCATCTAATGGAAGAAGTTATTTTAAAAACTTAACTTGTAACAAGTTTTAGCTGTCAATGTGTTAATGTTATAAATTCAGATAACACAGATTCATATTAAGAGGTTTGCTGAAAATACGTGGAGCCATTTGCCTTTTGTTAATATGATGTAAGGCCGAATCTGCAAAATCCCAAAGATTTTTTTCTCAAGCACAAAACGAGGGTAATGTTTTTCACAAATGTTTATATTTACATGACTGAAAACTGACCACCTGGTCAAGTCCTCACCTGTAAGAACTCTAGGCACTCCCTGATATCCCTGATCTCTTCCTGGTAATCATGGATCATCTTCTCCACCTTGTTGCGATCCGTCTTTGAGTGGACCGTGTCGGTGATGTTGGCCGACGCGCTCGTCACACCGCCGGCTGTAGCTATGCCGATGCCCACGGCTGTGACAATGAGCGACGTTCCCACTGTGAAGGGGGCCAGAATGAGACCGGTGATGGTGGTGACAGACCCTGCGACGCTCGCCAGCCCCCCGCCCATGCTAGCTGTGACCGTCTTTTTGTGGAAGTTGTCTGCCGCGTCAGCCAAGGCGAGGAGCTCCAGGATACGCTGCTGGAGCGAAGCGCCTCGCTGGTTGAAAATGCGGACAAAAAGACGCGCTGCCATGAAGACTCGATCAGCCGCCTCTTCAACCACTCTACAAAAAAAGGTAAATTAAATCCTGTCAACGACAAACATGGACATGACAGTGTAGACATTTACAAAATCTATTCTGTCAAGAAGAAACAATTTAGCTGATCTAAAACAGACTGTACATGAATATTCTGGAGAAAAAAACTAAACATTTTAAAAGCATAAAATTAAATTAAAACATTTTTAGTTTACATACTCTTCAGCTTCATCATCTTTTTTTGCCTGATTCCACCCATCCCAACCTACAACACAGAAAGACGGGTTTTACGTCAATATAAAGTTTCAGCAGCAAAATAAAGAGGATTATTTTTTTTAAAACTGACAAACCCTCAACAGTTTTCCACCATGACAAAAGGTCCTCTTCATCCTGCAAAGAACCCACTTTTATCTCAAGCATGTTTTAAATCAGCTATTTAATTTCAGACAATCATCAGTAATTATGTGTATTGTGCTGCTAAAGAAAAATCAAACATACATCCAGAGGGTACAGTTGCATCTCTTCACTGGGTACTGGTATTTCAGCCAGTTGGAGTGTTTGAACTTGAGTCTGCTGGACAGAGAAATGCCACATTAGCAACAATCAGCACATACAAGGCAAAAGCTGAAAAATTACGTCTTAATGTGTAACCTTTTTTTTCTTGAAAACCTAAATAGCTTTTATGCTTCAACACAATATGATAAACTACCATCCACATGAGTCCATCATCATTGGTCATGTGCCAGTATAAAAGTGTTGGATCTTTATGTATATAGTATCAGTTTACCTGCTTTAGTTTAGTTCCGCGTACATTATTTAAAAATCTATTAAAACTTTGTCTTGTTCAATAAAAACTTTAAGTTTCATGTTGACCAAGCAGTTAGTAAAAAACACATGAAGAAATAATGGCCCAACAGACTACAGCATCAAAAGCCTCTAATGAATTGTAACGTGTAATATTGCCAAAATGCAAAAACTAATATGCAATATGTAATAATCGTAATATGCAAAAACTACTATGCAAAAACTCAGGACAGTATTACACTTTTATTATTTCATTTTATGCTTATGTTTAGAGTCAGAGAGTCGGAGTCAGAGAGTCTTTATTGTCATTTGCACCGCATGTGGTACGCGTGATGAAACGAGATTATGTACACAGGGTCCCAGTTACATCCAACAACAAAATGTAAGAGAAAAATAGTAATAACATCTAGTATATAACTAAGAAAAAAAAACATCAACTAGAAATACACTAAGCCCTAATGTAATAGAAAAACATCATTATAAACAGCAGCACGAACATGAGTCTGTATGAGCAGATGGTCACAGATGAACACAGCAACAAGAAAACAGATCAGCATCAGCATGATGTGATATTTTGCAGTGATTATTCTTATTGTTTATTTATTCATGAGTCTAACAGCCTCAGGGTAGAAGCTGTTCCTCAGTCTAGTGGTTCTACACTTAATGCTCCTCAACCTCTGTCCTGAGGGGAGTGGGGCAAAGAGTGTGTGTGCTGGGTGAGTGGGGTCTTTCATGATGCAGGTTCCTGCATCTGGAGGTGTAAATGTCTGTGATGGTGGGGAGACTGACTCCAACATCTTCTGTGCAGCCTTCACCACTCTCTGCAAAGCTTTTCTTTCTGCAACTGTGCAGCCTCCATGCCACACGTTGATGCTGGAGCACAGGATGCTCTCCACTGCACACCTGTAGAAGGAGGTGAGGACTGGGCTACTCAGACCAGCTCGTCTCAGCCGTCTGAGGAAGTAGAGTCTCTGATGACCTTTCTTGATCAGGCTGGTGGTGTTGTTGCTCCAGCTGAGGTTATCATTCATGTGTACACCCAAGTATTTGTAGCTGGAGACCACTTCCACCGCAGATCCACTTATGTTCAGTGGGGTGTGGGTGTGATTGTTCCTTCTGAAGTCCACAATCATCTCCTTTGTCTTCTTCACATTCATGTGAAGGTTATTGTCCTTGCACCAGCTCTCCAGGTGTTCCACCTCCTGCCTGTAGCTGGACTCATCATTGTTTGTGATGCATCCCACCACCGCTGTATCATCTGCAAACTTAACAATATGACAGCCTGGATGGGTGGCTGCACAATCATATGTGAGCAGAGTGAACAGGAGAGGGCTCAACACACATCCTTGAGGAGAGCCAGTGCTGAGGGTAATGGTGGAGGAGGAGAAGTTGTGGATCTTCACGGACTGTGGTCTGTTTGTTAAGAAGTCTAGTACCCAGTTACAAATGGAGGGGCTTAGTCCAAGTGTGGATAGTTTGTCCATCAGAGTTTGGGGGATCATGGTGTTGAAGGCAGATGTGAAGTCCACAAAGAGCATACGGACGTAGGAGTCCTTCTGATCCAGGTGGGTGAGAGCAGTGTGGACCACAGAAGAGATGGCGTCCTCTGTTGATCGGTTCTCATGGTACGCATACTGATGAGGGTCCTCATTGATGTTGACGGTTGTCTTGATGTGGGTCATGGCCAGTTTCTCAAAGCATTTTGCGACTATCGGGGTGAGAGCCACCGGCCAATAGTCATTCAGACCAGTTACTGTGGAGCTTTTTGGGACTAGGATGATGGTGGCGGTCTGCAGGCAGGTGGGAACTGTCTCCAGGGCAAGTGAGGTGTTGAAGATGTCAGCCAGCACCTCACAGAGCTGGTCCGCACATTCCTTCAGAACTTTCCCAGGGATGTTGTCTGGACCGGTTGCTTTATGAGGGTTGATCCTTCTGAGACTACCTCTCACTTCTGTTGCGGTCACGCTGAGATGCTCTTCATCTGGTGGTGAGGTGAGTCTGGTGCTAGGTGGTCTATTTGGGTCTTCAAAGCATGCATAAAACTTGTTGAGGGCATCAGGCAGAGATGGGTCTTTGGGGCATTGTTTGCTCCTACCTTATCAGTTATGCATTTGATGCCCTTCCACATGCTCCGTGGGTCTTGTGAGGTGAACTGACCCTCGATCCTCAGTGCATATGTGGCCTTGGCCCTCTTAATGCCAGCAACCAGCTCTTTCCTGGTTTTTCTCAGCTCCTCTGAGTCTCCAGACTTGAAGGCTGCGTTCCTAGCTGCCAGCAGGGTGCAAACCTCTGCGTTTAACCAGGGTTTTGTGTTGGGGTAACATTTAACATGTTTTTTTATGGATACATTTTCAGAGCATGTGCTAATATAACCCAGTACTGATGAAGCCAGGGCCGGATCTACAATACGGGCACACCGGACGCGTGCCCAGGGGCCCGACAGCTCAAGGGGGCCCTCTGCTGGCCAGGAGTGAGCAGTTCAGCCTGGCAGAAAAGTTTTTTTTTTTTTTTTTTTTTTTATTGTCGCTAGACGTAGATAAAACAAGGCTTTGTCCTCAATTTTCCTTATTATCCAACCCAAATAAAATAAAAAGTTGTTTTTCAAAAACAACTCATAAGTGTCTTTTAGTTTGTTGACATGACGTGTATGATTGGAAGCAGACGGCAATGCACACACTCAGTCCGGTTGGTGGCGGTAATGTGCTTAAAATAAGTTTGCCAACCGCCAATAAACAATAGAAGAAGAAGAAGCAGCTCTGCTCTGTGACCAATGAGCTGACAGCCCTTTTACACACGTGATTGAAACTACAGAATCCGGCTCATCTCATTGGTCCAGTCTTGGCAGTTTACGGAAGACACGGCGCGACAGGATTTGAAGAAGAAGACAGCATGGACGCGAGCGGCAAGCATTCAGGGGATTTAAACAGTGAACATAGATCACCTTCGAGCCTACTCCCCCCAGGAAAAAAAAAGAAACGGCTGCAAAAATACAGAGTCGAGTGGGAAAAGGAATGGTGTCACCAGACGACAGAAACATCGAAGCTGGACCGTAGGAGCAACGAGCTAACATGCTAACAGACCTTACTGTAAGATGGACGGGTGGCTGGTGTCACCAGACGGCAGAAACAGAGGAGCTGGACCGGAGGAGCAACGAGGTAACATGCTAACAGACCTTACTGTAAGATGGACGGGTGGCTGGTGTCACCAGACGGCAGAAACAGAGGAGCTGGACCGGAGGAGCAACGAGGTAACATGCTAACAGACCTTACTGTAAGATGGACGGGAGGATGTCATGTGTGGCTGGAACGCGTGAATGATAAAGGCTACAAAGCGAACTGTACTGTTTGCAAGCATACTTTTTCTGTAGCCCATGGTGGACAGTGTGATGTGAAACAGCATGCTTCTGCAGTTGGACACATAAGAAACGTGAAAAAGAACAAAACCAGGAGAACCCTTGAAGAAGTGGAGAAGATCACTGAAAGTCTTCACCTGGTTGGCAGGTAAAAATTCAATAATTTGTAGTGGTGAACCATGTTTAATTATTGATAGTTATAAACAAAAGTGTACAATTGACACGTACAAATAAGTACATAATTGTGAATTTAAGAGATTGCTAAAAGTGATTTTTTTGAAGGAATATGAAAAATAACATAAGAATTTATTTGAGTTGTTAAAGTTGATGTAATCTTACATTTGGTGATGCAATTAATTTTGTTCTTTGATAAATCATTGTTGTGAGTTTATTTGGGTAAAAAAGGGGCAGAGATTATAAGATTATTCTTCATCTGCTGCCTTTCATTTTATTTTGAATGTATGTTTTTTATTTTTTATTGAGTTGTTGACTTTGTTTTAGTGAAATGAATGAATTTTAATAAATAAAATAAAAATAAATAAATTTACTTTACACTATGCAAACATACAACCTTGTCCATCTTTAAAAAAATCACAGTTCATATAGGTAATTAATAAATACATTTCAAAATGTAGTTTACACACAATGCTAAATTTATAAATATAAACAATACACGTTTTTCCATTTATTTATCACTACATAACCTAGGCTATGTGTCACTAATGAACTTTAACACCTTTTGGCAGGCTAAACATGTATGGATGAGCTGTATGAGGAATGTGTGACTGCAAACAGCCTGATAGACCACCTCACCACCTCACCTCAGGAGAAAGAAAGGTGGCAGTCCCAGGAAACAGCAGAGAAGTGGATGCAAGTTCTTCAGGCAGCTGACCTCCCCAACAGAACACCTGAACTCACACCTGGCCTCAAATGCTCCCATCATTCATGGTTGAGCAATGGCTAAGCAGTTCCATGTGATCCAGGTTTGAACTTGAGAAAAACATCATACAGACTGTCTACCTACACTTCAATCAAAGTAAGGGAATTCTTTTTCTGCTGCTTCGAGCTTTCTTAGAGCTCATGGACTTGTTTTTCATGCACGTGGACATGGACTGCACACCAAGGCACTGGTGTCACTATGGTTGCAACATGTTTCTGATGGATGTGATTTGCTGCTGGTTTGCTGCTGATTGATGTCAATGCTGTAGCTGCTGCTCTTTCAGAAGTGTTCATGTTTGACTTCATTTGCTGATGAAGGATGGATGGATGGATGGATGTGATGCTGAATGATGTCAATACAGTAGTATTATATATACAATACAGTCAATACAATAGTATATAGTAGTAGTCAATACAGTAGTATATACAGTATATATATATATA